>JAIPRL010003065.1:0-51021 GCA_025469235.1 Pemphigus obesinymphae | reverse complement strand
CATAGAACCAATAACAACACATTGGTAGTTACTGTAGTCAATTGACACATCGTAACTGAAAGCAGCTCGATTCAAACTTGCGCGATTATTAGTTGAATGTCGCGCTCGCGCTTCACGCGTTTGTGATTTATAATTAATAATTAAATATTTCATCTTGATTTGTTTTAATTTCACCTAAATTTGTTAGAGCCCAAATGTAGTTCATCTAAATTTGTAGGCAACTTTGGAATCATACTTGAACGTGCATAGTGAATATTTTTTCTTATACGCATCGCGTCTGTAGTAGTCAGACGACTAGTTATATCCCCTTCGCATAATTCTCGGTGTAAAATTTTACACGGATCCTCCAAAGCTTTACGTTTTAATTTATTGTTTACTTTTTGTCGAGTTAAAATATTTACATCGTCTTTTTCATGGTCGCGATTCAAAACACTAAAAATAATTTCACTGTTTTCACTTAATTTAAAAAATGATTTACACATACGTTTTGTGCATGCCCATCTTTGAATATTATTGTTTAAAAACTTGTTAAAATGAAATTTATAGCCATCGATTATTTATAATTTTTTATTTTTTTCACTAAACATTACACTAATTTCCATTTTTTTTTTTTTTATATCGTTTGATCGATCCGATTGCCGAACCCACGACTACTGTCGAATTTATTATACTATACTAATCTAGTACAGTATAAACTATAACATTCGGCGAAAACTATTCGTCTGTTCAAAATTGTATGCGTACAACTCGGACACGTCCTGAAAACTACGCGCACGCGATTCGGCTGTCGGTCAACATTGCTTTTTTTTGGCACGCAATTCGGATCAAACCGTAACCCCACACATTTTCAAACGAGGATATGAACTTCGCTATCTATGAACTCGTCATTCAACTAAATGTTTGATAATAGTGTTACCATTACCAATACAGTGTGCCATTACGTAGTGATAACATAATTGTTGTAATGGTATTGATAAATTTGATTTAGGTAAATATTATATTGTTGTTTTACCGTCTTATTCAATATAACAGTTTAAATTTTGTTGTAAACTAATATCTTATACTCGTATACGAATAATATATTATTTACTTCTTATAACAATTATAATTTGTATTGTTAATTAATATAATATGACAGATTTAGAAAGTAAATTACTTGGTGAAAAGCTACACAACTACTGTAGTAGTAGTGATGAGGATGAACCAATGCTAGACAGAGATCCTCCTAAACCAGCCAAATCAGATTGGGATGGGACATCATCAAACACCGGACCAAAAGGAGTACTTAATGATTGGGAACAATACAAACGAGAAAAATCTGCTCAGAGAGCACAACGCGAAAAAGATGTGTTAAAGCAGATAAACGCTATAGCTTTAACATGCAAGTCAGAACTTGATGAATTGGATGATCAATTTCTTGCTGAATACCGTAAGAAACGTATGGAGGAAATGATGGCAAAATCTGAAGAAGCTCCCATATTTGGTAAAGTTTATGACCTATTAACTGGAGAAGACTTTTTGATTGCCGTTGAAAATGAAAATCCCAATGTAACTGTTATCATACATGTATATGAACACAATGTGCCAACATGTTCAATTATGAATTCTTGTTTAAAAGTTCTATGCAATGAATTTCAAAAAACAAAATTTTGTAAATTAATTGGATCAAATGCTGGTATGAGTTTGAACTTTAAAATGTGTGGTGTTCCAGCTTTACTAGCATATAAAGCAGGTCAACTGGTTGGCAATTTTGTGCGCATTACTGATGAACTAGGTGATGATTTTTATGCTGGCGACGTAGAGAACTTCTTAATTGAACATGGTGTTTTGTCAGATAAATCATGTATACCTTCTATTATAACCAATGATAATAATGATGATAATTAACTTTAATGTGTACAAAAATATGATATACAATTTTAATACGAGGTATTTCTTATATGTATACTTAACAGGCGAGGCTATCAAAAACTAAACGTTTTGGTTGTGTTCCTGAAACAAATCATAATTTTTATTCAAATTAATTGTAACATTATATTAAACTTATTAATAATAAATAATATTTGTATAAATAATTTTTTATGTATAGTAAAAAAAAAAAAAAATGAATGTATATTATATTTCAGTTAAAATTATAATTGCCTCCTTCTGAATAATCAGTAAATTTTCGTTTTTGTCCCTTTGTATCTTGATCATCGTGATTACTTTCTCTTAGACAAGATGGAATAGGTAGTTGACTGCCTAATGAAGGTGGTGGTCGACTACTAAAAATTTATATAAAATGCCAATATATATATTTATCAATATTATTTAACCTAACTAGATTGATTTCCAAAAGAAATATAGTTTATGGTTAAAAAAAATGGTTTTACCCAATCCTCTTAACTTAATTTTCACCTACCTAAAGTATGGCATTTGTAATGCTTCTGAGCATGTAGGTCGTTTTAATGGATTCACACTCAGCATACCGCCAATAACATCTAGTAATTCATTAGGAGCTGCTGTAAAAATTTCTCTTAAAGGAATTGCAGGAAATTGTTTGAATACCACATAATCAGACAATTTAGCAACACCCTGAAAAATAAATTATTATTTAAATTCACACTTTTATACATTGGTATCAATTAACTAAAAACATGAAATTTGTATTATATCCGCCGTAAAGAATGCTGGTTTTAAAAAAATTTTAATTCAAATTTTGACATAAATGATAATATAAAACAATATGTGGCATTCCAGATATGATTGTCAACTTTTTATGACCCTCTTTGGATGGCATTGATATCAAAAAATTTGTGGTTTCAACAGGATGGGGGGCTACCTGTCACACTTCCCATGAAACTATTCATTTACTGTGTAAAGAATTCCTAGGATGGATAATTTAACTTTGTGTAAACCAGGAATGGCTTGCAAGGTCATGCAAGTTTCCATCATGTGATTTCTTTCTATGAGGGTATGTGAAATCCTTTGTTTATATTAACAAACCTCAAAGTATTCCAGAACTAACAGGAAATTCATCATATTATTGAACAAATGTACGGAAAAAGTGTAAGAAAGTTAGTATGCACTTCACCAAAAGAATTCATGCAGTCTAAACAGAGAAGATATGGGCAATATATTATTTTTCATAATTAAATCGGAATATATACTGAATGTAAGAATATTCGTGAAAAGTTATTACATTTTTCAAACGAGTTCTTTGTATACTGACGTCTGATGTTCAGATAGAAAACAATCATAGATATTATAATGATATAAATAATACCACAATTGTAAAGATTTGTTTTTTACTATAGTCACAAACTTAAGATAATAAGATATCTTAGTTCTTGCTATAGTGGATAATACATAGATTTATCGTATACCAGTAAATAATTCATAATAAAAATTATTATGTCGCTTAACAAAATGGTAGTTTCTTTATCGATATAAAATTTATATTCCCACTATGTGTTTCATACATTTTAGTGTTTGCCGATTGGTATATAAATATACTATAAATTAAATATTTTTATATTTTGTATTATAGTATATTTTATCTTTGTATATAAGATATAAGTAATCAAGTAATATAATATCCAATATACTCCAATAAACTACATAATATAAACTGAGTATATATAATTATTATAATATGATTGACTAATTAATGAATAAATTGGAATAGATTATGTTTAATATAATATATGCAACCATTTGAATAAATAATTTATTTAAAATTATTACTGGCCAGGTTTCTTCACTCGGTGATCCCAATGTAGTAAATATCTTGGTTAACTGATCTAAATCGGATTCACCAGGTAAAAAAGGAACTCTTAGTAAAAGTTCTGCTATTATACAGCCAACTGCCCAGATATCAATACTGGGTCCATATGTTCGGGCTCCAAATAAGAGCTCTGGTGCTCGATAAAACCGAGTGACTACTCTATGTGTATGTAAACGATCTGGTGTTCCGTATCTCTTTGCTAAACCAAAATCAGCAATTTTTAACACACCTTTTTTATTGACTAATAAATTGTTTGGTTTTAAATCCTATATTAAATCAGTGTTATTAATTTTATTTTACATATTTTTGATAAACTAAATACAATTCTTACCCTATGTAAAATCCAATTCATATGTAAGTATTCCAATCCTTTAAGTGTCATTATTGCATATGATTTTATGTGAGACTGAGTAAATACTATGGATGAGTCTTTAATAATAACTTCAAGATCAGTGTCCATAAAATCATACACTAAAGATATATTTGACAAATGACCAAAAACATCTAAAATCATATTTTATACTAAATTACAACACAAATACATAATTTTCCTAATTTATATTATTGAACTTTACCAAACAAAGCAATGATATTTTCATGGTCTAGTTCTATAAGTAGTTTTATTTCCCTAAGAGCAGTACGATTAACACCATCCTTGGCATCTTCTACAGTACCAACTTTTATCTAAAGAAAAATAAAATAGTTATGCACCATATATAAATACAATTAAGCTCAATAAAATATACCTTTTTAACTGCAACAATATTGCCTGTAACTGAGTCCTTAGCTTTGTATACTGTAGCAAACTAAGGTATATAATTACATTAATATTACATAACATATTGGTATATTGTTTCTAGGGTTATAAGGACAAGACAAAATAATAAGGAGGACCCAAATTTATATGCAAAACAAATTGTAAAATATGCATATTTTAATGCAAATCCTAAAATTCTCATACAAATATATGAAAATATGCAAAAATTTGAAACAATAAACCTTATTTTCGACCACAATTTTTTAAAAAAAATGTTATGAATTGTAAATAGATACCAAATTCCAAAAAATACTATCGCACTATAAATATCATCTATTTTATTAAATATTTATAATATTACACATTTTATGCAATTATCCAAAAATATACAAAAATAAAATTCAACTTTTGAATTTCAATCAGAATTATTTTAAGACAAGTAGATATACAAAAATATGTATTTGCATATAAATCCGGACTCTAGTAATAAGTTGGTAATACCTAACCATAAGCTTAGATAGCACCTTAAAACAATTTTCAATAATCGAATCTCGGTTATCGTAGTATTTAAAAATATTCTATAGATATGTAGGAATAGTATAAAACAACTACGTTTGGGTAAACATTTCAATAGGTTAATAAAAATGAAGTATTAGGTTATTTGTATTTGTTGTATGAATTGAATGTTAATGTCTATTAATCAATGTTATTTTTATTATTAAAAAATAACATGCATGTTACAAAATATGTACCAAAAATAAAATTTTATTAATATTTAATCATATTCACCTGTCCTTCACCCAAAAATTCAATAATTTCGTATTTTTTTGATTTTGTATCCATTATTTTTTAGTAGTTAACAATTTTCAGGATTTATAAATTTAAATTGTTGGGATAATATAAAATGAAAAATGGGAAGAAAAACTATTCAAGAGAAAATATTTTAACCGCCACGCCGCGGTCGGTCACAGACAAACGAGTTTTTATAGTAAATAAATATTAAATACCTGTGCTTATCGTTGTTATCTTAGAGTGGAGATAATAAGTGTGTTTTCGCGATTTGGTTATGTTTTTGTTATCAATTATAGTGTTTTTCTCGTAAATTTCTATCATTTTCAAATTACATTTTTAGTTCTTATTGTTTTTAATCATTATTTTTAAAATGTATAATAAAATAATCAATGCAATTCATATTTTAAATTTTATAAATACTTATCAAGTTAAAATAAAAGCTGGGAAGCACTTCACTCGTTGGGTAGGATCACAATGTAGACCTAGATCGTGGGTAGGATAATGGATGTCGGACGGATAGTATATGAAAGCAATGATAAATTATTTCTTTCTAAAAAAACGATTCTTGATAATTACTGTAAATTATACTAATAATATGATAATATTATATAAAATATAATGAACAAAAAAATATTAGAATATGAAGGGATTCGAACCTAGAACCCCGCGCATGAAACTGCATGGTTTCTACTAGACTATAAAACAGCCAAAAAACACCTTTTAAACGAATAACTTTAAAACCAAGTCTGACTGCCAAATTCTGACTTAAAAATACATATGAACGAAAAAAAATCGAATTCTTCTGCAAAATATAAAAGTTACACGATATCTATTATGAATGAAATGATTCAAAATTAAAAATTGCTACTAGTATAAGTAGTCAAAACTGAGTAGATAAACATTGTCAACTTCATAATATGCATACATATATTTTTAGCAAAAATCTTAAACTTATGGATCTATACTTGCCCAATATTCGAACACATTTCATACCAAAATATTAAATAATACATATTTTTGTAAAAAATGAAATGCCTATTAACAAATATTGTACCTACCGATTTTAAAATTATTTTTTTTTTGGCAGTTAGAAAGACATAATTTTAATACTTTAATAAATGTTCAGGTCTTTAAACCTAAAATTAAAATTATGAATTAAATGTCTCAAATTTGAATATTGCTATAAATAGCCTAAAATTGGGAAAACATTTTAAAATTTCAAGATTCTATCAACAATATTTTCGAAGTTATGAAGAATTTTATCAAAATCGTATTCACCGATTTTATGCTAATTTTATGATAGTTTTTTCTTACGCGTTCATCGAAAAAATTCAAAAATCGAAAAATGACTTCTCTAAAATATCAACTATAGATACAATTTGCTACCAGAATATAGTGTTACCTACCCATTTGTAATGATCGGAGCACATCTTATATGTTGGGTAGACATAAAAAAAAAACACATCATTATATAACCTATACATTCCTTCGCTTAGAATCTAAAATACGTTGGCGGATTTTGTCCTTTTACAACTTTTAATCACAGAATAAAAAAATAAATGTACTTTTATCATCACAATGTTGCATAAATATAAACATGATTAAAAATTTTTTTCTAAAATCAATACCTAATTAAATTTTTGGAAAATGTATGTATGTAAGAAAATCTCGGATATTGTGACCGTTTGATAAAGTAATTTAATATGACAAATGTTTTAAAATCAATATTGTAACTTGTAAGTATTGTTCTGTGATTTAATTATTTATTTACCACGTTATGCCTATTAAATACATTAAGGAACAAAAATACACTTTACCGGGCGCCTTTTTTTTCCGATTTTTTTTTAATGCTGTTTTGTAGTAATTTATATGCTGATTTCAAATCTGTAATCAGAAATCCGCGGACTCACGTAGTTAAAAAGTTACAGCTATTTGAAGTTTGTTGTATCATCAAAAACCGCTTATTTTACGCTGCATTTTCTTATCAAGAGTGGTTTTTAACGAATTAACCGATGTACACGTTATTATATAATATTATATTTTTTTTTGACACCCATACAAAATTGTGTGTTTTAAAGCTTAGTGAAGTTCAGTTTCGGCACAAATAACTTAATTTTTAGTTTTTTTTTCTTTTAATATACTTGTGACCTATAACCTAACGGTGAACCCTCGCTACGCGAGAATGACCGCTCCCTACGCCTTCCGGCTCCGGTCGCCTCACTCGAGGTCCTACAGCCCTCTTGATTGGGGGCTCGGCCCCCAAACCCCCCGGGGATGATAACAACCTAAGAGCCTAACCTAACATAACCTTCGGGTAAACCTGCAACCTAGCGGGTGAAAACTCGCTACGCGGAATCCCCCGCCCCGATTTGCTGTGAAATACCACGTCGGTAAGTTCAAATAGCTGTAACTTTTTAACTACTTGAGTCCGCGGATTTCTGATTGCAGATTTGGAATCAGCGTAAAAAAATACTATAAAACAGCATAAAAAAATCGAAAAAAAAAAATGCGCCCGGTAAAGTGTATTTATACCTATACATTAATTTAAATTGAGAATTTTTGATAAAAGCTGAACACGAAGAATGTATAAAATCAATTTATATAATAAATTTACATAATTTTTAAAACTACCTATTTATTTTATTTAAGTTAGTATTGAAATTTATCGAAATAAAATTGATTTCTACAAAATTTTACCTTATTATTTCAGTCATTTAAAATTCTATGCCATTCTTACCCATACTTTTTATGTGGCAAAACCAAAAACATTCATTCTCGTAATTTTATTATATTTCCAAAGTCAAATTGTTATTTGCCGTTTTTGGTACCTACGCTCTGAAGATGACAATATAATTGTTCAAATACGTATACCTACGCAAAATAAAATATTTATATATAATAACATTAATAATTATCAACTAAATTCTTGTTTTTTTTTTTTTTTTTTTTTTTTTATCTCTACCTTATATTACCTATATACACGATTAAAGATCTTTAATCGTGCCTATGTATAATCATGTATAACCCTAATATAAAAGGGGTTATTCTAAACGAAACAAAGGTAAGATCAAAGACTTTGATTTTATTGAAATCTTCACGAAAAACAAATAGAGACTTACCTATATGTCCGAGATAGACAGTATAAAATTGTAGTAGGTACCTATTTTTGTAAAAATATTATAGAACCCCAACAAAAAAAAAAAAAATAGGTTGCATATTTGAAATAATTAAAGTTTATTGCAAACTAACCAATTGTAAAATTACCAAAGGAGTTCATTATTTTCATAATTTTGTTTACCATACCAAATATATAATATACTTTTAATTATTTTAGAGTTTTTAATATTAAAATTGATTGTTAAGTTTCTGTCATTCGAAAGAAAGTAAAGTTTATCCACAGTTCTTTTATTGTGTGGTTTGATTTTTCTTTTGAGTTAAATGTATTTGTAAAAGTTAACTAAAAACTGTATAAGCAGGATAATGTAGAGTTGACTCTTGCTCCACACAGACCGGTGAGGTCTGTATATATTACATATATTAAATATCTTGGACATCTTCCTGAAAATTGTCCAAAATACGCCACTATCTACGGTGGTACATAGAGTGATGTTTACCATGGTAACACATTTTAATTACATATTCCAATTTCAAGGTGCCGTTTTTAAGTACCATTTATTAGAACTTGTAAACATTATATTTAATGAGTTTTATTATAGATCTAGTGACGGCGATAAACAATGTAAAAATAATATAGGTAATTGTTTGGAAATAATTTTAAATTAGAGATAAAAAAAATTTCAATAAACCACCGAACGGCACTGCCCCTCTAATATGACCAGTCTAAAGTCCATTCAGTTTTGATTGGGGTCATTCAAAAAAATTGAGGTTAATAATATGTATACCCACATTGGTAAATTTGAAATATTGAAGTGCTTGAGTAAAACTTTCGGTATATTAATCAATATGATGTGTTGCAGTGGTTTAAAACATAAGTGTGTTTCCATTCAAGAGATCAGCTGTTTAATCCCCAGTTCCGAAATAGAAAAAGTTTGTACATTTTAAATTATCTTCTGCTGTGGCTATCCTAGCCCCTCAGCTATGGACTAATATTTTTTTTACAATTTTAATTGGTTTATGGCAAATAATATTGTGGTGGGTCTCAACTCAGGTATCTAGAAGCCTGCAGACCACCCGATACCTTCCCAGCCCAGTCTGAGATCTAAACAGGAACTTTCTACTAGATTCTCACAGTATTAATGGACCGTTCGAAGACCTTCGTAGGAGGGTCTATGTACTGTTAGGAAAGTAATATACCTACATAGTTCTGACAAAAAATATATAATTTTATATCAAAAGGGAAAAGGATTTGGCATTAAAATCAATACCACATTAATTAATATGCCTATAAAGATAAATTAACAATAACTCACATAAAACAATAAACATATGTATAAAAAAAATGTAATGTTTAATAGTACATAACACAATTTTAAAATTCAAAATTTAGATAAAATGTAAAAATAATAGTATATAAAATCAATAATAAAAAAGGCACCTGTCAACCCAATATAAACATTTTTTTTATACAATTTGTAAACAGTTAATTTAAGATTTTATATAACTTTAATAATCAATATTTCTTAAAAACAATTTCAATTAATTAAATTTTTGTAAAATATTTACTATGAATTCAACGATAAGTACTAAACAAATCACCTGCAGTCACATCTTCAGACAACATTCCATATGCAAGAATCTCATCCTCCTAAATTATAATTTTAAAAATATACAATAAATTAAAATATAATAAATTTATATTAATTAAACTAACTTCTCCTTGGAAATATTTTTGTACTATTGTATATGCCATCTCGTATATTTTTTGAGAACAATGATTCTGTAGTGCTTCCAAGTGATCTAATCCATTAGCCTCCTCAATTAATAGACAAATTGCATGTTGGGTGCCATCAACACTAGATTTCTGACAAAAGATTAGTTAGAATTAGAAAATAGATTATTATACAATTTAACAAAATTTAGTGCTTTAGTTAGTCATTGTTTCTTACTTCCAATAGTTGACCAAGACCTTCTAGTACAATCTCTACCATTCTTGAATCTAAGGATAATAATAATCCACAATACGGTTCTAATATTCCACAATCAAGCAAACAATTTTTCTGATGTACTGAACCACCACTAAATAGATTGTTTATAGCCCAAGCGGCTTCTTTTTGTACTCTAATATCTCCCTATAAAAATGATTTTTTAAATGTTAAGTACCTACCTATATAATCTATATCAATAGTGGTTAATATACAGACTGTCTGATTTTTTTAACATGAAACTTTTATTATTTGGAAAATTAAGTGAGTATTAACTTTATTGGAAAATTAACAAATATTTAATAAATATTCTCATATTAATAGAATAATAACCTATACTCTATCCGGAATAAGAACCGTAACAGACAGCCAACTTATGTAGAGGGGTAGCATGCATGATTTTGTTACACACCAAAAGAATACCAATGAAAGCTCCATACAATTATAGTATTAACAGCAACATGTACAATACATTTATTATTTATGAGTATAGTGTTATTTATTATTTGATTAAGTACCTACTATTTACTAAATACTAGTAGCTACTGGTCTTAAAAAAACATATTCCTTCATAAAATAATCCAACAATAAGTGTTAATATGGCTCAAACAATATTTAGTTTTAAAACATAATAAATCATAAAATTAACTTGAAAATATTTAAATAAAGTTTTGAAATTAAAAGATAGGAGTTACCGTAAAAAAATAAAGTTTGTTTAATGATTATGGCAATTAATAATGAGTGAAAATTATTAGACTACTAAACTATTTGTTAATTGAATTGAACCATTCAATTAAAAGTTTCTGAAAGTGAAAACAATAATTTTCCAAATAATGAGCTTCTTATGTTAAAAATTCACCCAATATACTTACACGTTGTAATATTGTCACTAAAATAGGTAATATGCCATGATCAATAGCAGCTTGAATTTGTTCTGTACTACCAGCCATCACATTAGACAATAACCAAGCAGCATCCTTCACAATGGGAATACGTTTATGGCTCAATAAATGTGGAAGATATTTGAGTACACCATGGTCCAATGCATGTTTCGTCTACACAATTTCATTATAGTAGGTATCTATTAATAAAAGTTAAACAATAAACGCTTACTTGTACATCATTCCCAGACACAATATTGCCAACTACTCGTAACGCAGGTATTAGAATAGTAGAATCTTCAACTTCTAAATATTTCATAATTACATTCAATGTACCTGCCTCAATAATTACTTGAATTTTTTCATTGCTACCATCAGTTAAATATGATAACGCCCAACAAGCATTAGCTAACATATAAGAATAAATATTAATTATTTAAAAATGATAATTGTTATATGAATATAATCATAGTTAAATATCTAGGTATATCAGCAATTCGAACTGTGCATATGTACTACGTCATCTGCCGATGAAATGAATAATATATAGATATAAGCTCATTTGTCAACGTTTAAAAATCCTCGACAGTTACCGTCACAATTTGTTTTTATCTCATGAATGGCACAACTGGATGAACACGTAAATATTGCTGTCATATTTAGATATTTAGCCATGAATATAATAAAAATTAAAACTATTTTAGAAGTTACTTACAAATAACCTGAGAATCACTATGCCTCAACAAGTTAATCAATAATGGAATAGATGGACGTAAACATGTAAAATTTGGAGGAGGATTTTTGCCTCGACAAAAATTCGATATTGTCCATGCTATATTCTGTTGTGCAGTGATTTCTACTGTATTTTTTAACAAGCTGTTTAAAATTGGTAAAACTCCATTCGATAATACAATATCCCTAAGATTGGGTCCATCGCCAGCAATATTTCCTATAGCCCACACCGCTTGTTCCATTACCCGTATGTCAGGTGATTTAAGCAAGTTAATTAATAAAGGAACAGCTCCTGCATTTACAATAGCATTAGTGTTTTCTGATGTCCCAGATGCAATGTTGGTTAATATCCATGAACATTCATACTGGAAATCGGTTCTACGGAAAATGTATATTGTTAAAAAAACGTTAGAACATTACTAATTTATGAATACTCATCATACTTGTCATCATATTTTGCTGTTAAAAAATCCATTAATATTGGTAGAATATCAGCTTTAATAAATTCATCAATCGGAGCATGTCTTTTTGAGCTTAACATTTTACGTGCATACTTTAAACAATTCAGCATTTTCAATCCAGATCCATTTATTAAGCCTATTATGTATTACATGATATTTAATCATCAGTTCAAATTTTTAATAGACATTTCAGTTTTAAAAATAAAAATGTAATTAGGTGCTTAGGTATAGTAATATAGGTATATATTATATTAGAAGAAAAAAAATGTACCTTCTTTGATATCTTCTATTGTAATTTCATTAATAGTATTAATTTCTAATTCTTCATCATTATCACCAATAACTATATTTCTATGCTTTAATATTTGTTGATCTCTTAAGGTTTTTCTTAACTCAATAGTTACTTCATTACGTTTATGACGCAAGTCCTATAAAAACCACATAAATTAATGTTAAATTAAAATTTGTTTAAATAGGTACCTACTTACTATCATTAATGATTAATTAATATATAATATCTTAATGTTCTCAGACACCTTTCTACCATAGTCATCAACTTCCACTTAACTCAACCTCCCTCATCTTTTTCACTTACAACAGCTCTCTTCATATCATTCTATCACATATAATCACCTGAACCACCTCTTTTTCTTCTTCATTTTTATTTCTCTCCTTCTACATATATTTCATGTTTTAATCTTACTGACTCTGCCTATTCCGACCTTAACATCCCCGAGCCATCTCAATACATTCTCTCTTCTTATTTTATCTAAGGTTAATAAATTAAATTATAATAGGCTATATAGGCCTATAAATTATAGATTATAATATTCACATAAACTGTTACCTCGTAATACTTATTTCTATTGTGGAAGACTTCAAAACCACGGCTATTAAAGACAGTTTTTCTCACTGGCATTTTGATGATTCCAAATCAAAAACCTAAAACAATATTTAATTAAAAATTCAACTTCATAAGGGGATATTTTAAAATATTAAAATTTATGAACACAATGGATTTATCAAGTACCTACATATGTGGGCTACCCGTGACATCGATATTTCAGACGATATATTATTATAATATTATATATTATACCATAGAATATTAATATGCAAATTATCATTGAATAACACATTATAATGAGCCAATTTAGTACTCCCTTGGATTTTCTGTGCGCTCCAATATTGTACTCCAGGAAGGTTCTGGGAGGCTCCCGTATGTCACCGAGACCCCCGTGCTGTTAGAGTACTTGCAAAAAAAAAAAAATGTGAACGGTGTATACGACTGTTACATGTCGTATGTATAATACTCCCTTTTCTGTTTTTACTTTTGAGTTTCAATGTTATGATTTAATGAAATTTTTTTTTGGAAAAATCGTGAAATTACGAAAATGAATGTTTTTTTTTTATCCTTAACGCATATTAGGTTTTAGATAAAATATCATGATATAAAATAGCTCCCTCGCTCCTAAAACCTTCGAATCTAAAATTTTTAATAGCTGAAATTATTAAATCATATTGGCGTATCATATATAGGTAATGAATAATCTTCATTATCCATGAATGACTAAAACCTAAAAGAGTGGTGAAATCTTGGCGAAATCAATGCGATCCCGATAAATTTCTATTATAGGTACCTAGGTAGTTGTTTAATTAATAAGTGGAATGGCGATTTGAGTTCTACTTCTACTACTGATCACTATGTTTTGGGTTTTTAATTGTCATATAGTCGTTTTTATTCGCATTTTAATTTAGATAAAAGGAGTTAATGGGAGTAAGTATAAGTTTTCTGATAGGAAATTTATTGTAGTTGATACTTTAAAGAAGTCAATTTTCGATGTTCCTAGTAGGTGGTTTTCTTAAGTGGACAGGAAATCTATACCAAAAATTACCAAAAATTGTTATAAATCAGAAAGTAATAATGTCAGAAACTTGAAATGTACACATTATTTACAGTAGCACTGATAAATTGACGTACCTACCTATTTATTATTATTTTCAAAACTTTTTAACCACTTATCAGTAATTTATAAAAAACTACATTTCGGTCAACATCTACAACTTCCTCGATTATTCGTTTAAAAGGAATAAATGTTCAATTCTTTTGAAAGAGAAATACCTAAACTATGTTTTCTCGAAAATAAGTAACCCAACGTTGATGTAAAAAAAAGATATTTTTTTATTTTATTCATATATTATAATTTAAAATGTTTTTAAAAATTTCCCCCGGTTGAGAAACTTCGGATAAGGGGTGTGGGGGACGAAGTCCTCCACGGCTTATTTTCTCTCTAATATGTCCCGGAACTCTGATTTTTTTAACTAAGCCTAGAGTCCGTTTATCAAAACACCACTGGTCTTATGTATAATAATAAAACATAGGTAATAATTGACTTAGTTTTCTTATAAATTCTTCTTCGTCGCTGCTCATTTTGCCAAAAATAAAAAAATAACATGCAAATGATGAACAGTGGAAATATATACGTAAGCACGTAGGTATACACATGTCAAGAAATAGTTCGATAATATAATCATATAATTATATAACTAGGCCATATATAGTAGGTATACTCATTTGATTTTTAAGAAATTTTTTTTTTTTAATTAAGTGGGCTGCAGACAGTTAGGTAAGTACATAAAACACGTACGACTAATAAGATAATTATTTAACTTAGATTTAATCGATTTTAACTTTAAAAACAGATTTAATTTGGTCGTCACGTATTCTAGATTTTACCCATTGCGTGATTTTCGTATTTAAATAATTGAACACGAATTTTTTTTTAACTAATTTTTAATATCAAAAATCGCTATTAGAGCCTATTGGTGTAAAACTAAGAAGACATCATGACGAATAATTTATATCCGTTTTAAAAATGAATATTATAAGCGTCACAATTATTGTATCTAGATTAATTATTATATTATATTTTTTTCAATATATTATATAATATTTAAATAGGTAATGATGAATATATATAAATATATTAATATAATATAATATCTACCTAAAATGTGTGATCGAAAAACGTAATTTTATCAAATAACCATGATAAGTTATAGTAACATTTTCATATTTTATTCTTAAAACTTATACTTATACCTGTCTCAAATTTCAAATGAAAATAATATAGTTATAAATGCGTGTGTTATAATTGTACGTATGTTAAAATCTATAAAATATAATACGGAATACTTTTCGAAAAATTAATAACTTAAAAATAAATGAAAGATTCTTTATTGATATTAGGACATATATATAGGTATAATAATAGGTGGTATAAGTAATAACTATAATATCACAGAATAAAAAATGAAATAATAATAAAAAAATTGAAGACTAAATAACAAGTTATTCAAAATATAAATATAGGGACCCACATTTTTTTGGCCCCTTTTAGTTGAATAGCAAAACAAAATCCGGTCAGTAAAGGATGGAAGCAGTTCGAGGGTTGAATATGGACATTATGTTGAAGTATATGTTAAAAAGCATTTTTCTAATAAAAAAAATTTGTAAAATGTATGAGGAAATATACACATATATTATAATAGTAAAATGCACAGAAAATTTCAAATTTTTAAAACTTCCATTTTTTTGGAATTACGAAGAATCAAAGAAATAACTTGTTCTTTTGCCCCAGTTTAATTTCTCCTAATGTGTTTATCAAAAAAGTAGGAAATAACCATTTAAAGTAGGTACCTACCATTTACTACTCAGAAATGAAAGTAGGTAGGTACATCTTACACATATAAAAATTGGATCATAGACGTGAGCAAGGATGTAGTAAAATTTTTTCATATGCTAGTTTATCGAAAAAATCACAATATCCAAGGTTTTTTTATTTTCTCCCATCGATTTTGAAGTTTAATTTTTGAGTATAAAACCTAAAATTTCAAACCATTCCTATATTTACGTATATTTATGTGACATTGTAATGAAAAAAGAAAATAAGCAGTTTGTTAGGTAGGTACAGTAATAAGTTATATAGGACTAGTTAGAATTTTCGCTGCATAGGTAGGTATGTCACAAAATCCTATGCAAGCCTGTATGTGTGGCAAAACTAAAATCATCATAATAGAAATACAAAAAGTCACATTATATATAAAGTATAATGACTAATAATTACTAAGTTATAAATATTTACAATGTTTATTTTTACGACAGGCAAGTGTAGGTCATATAATATACAAAACTTTTATAGATACCTAATGTAAAAGGTTTAAAAAAACTGAAGCTATATATTGGGACTATTGATTTTTCTAAGGGGGCCTAGACCTCTTAGACTACCTCTCAAGCTACGTGCTTGTAAATATAATGTGTTAAATGTATATTAGTATAAATATTTGGTTATATTTAAAATTATTGTATTATATAAATACATTTTAGAATATTAAAGTCCCCACATTTATTTAAATATTTAAAAATATTAGCACCCCGTCAAGATTTCTTCTTTGGTTGCGCCAATGGTAATATAGATATTATATTAATTATAACCAAATAAAAATTAAATGATACACCCAACTTTTTAGATATACGAGGAACAAATGATATATTAATTTAACAAAAATATTAGACCATTAAAAATGGTCATAGTAAATATGTAATATGTATATATCGGTATTTATAGCGGTACTTACCTACCTACTTAATTATTTCCTGGGCACCAAATAATAATTATAATAAATACAAAATATGAAAGAATATACTATGGAAAATCGAAAGTATTGTAATATTGATATAATAATAAAAAATATGTAAACTTTTAACAGTTCAATTGAACAGTTAACTGCTGGTCGAATATAATAACTAATAATGGCTAATAACAAGAAACAACTTTTGAGGATTACGAGAATGAACTGAAGTCTGTAGAGTGCAGGTTACCTAAACGATAATTATTATGATATTGATATTCGATAATAATCGAAAATTCCCCGTCCAACGAATACATACAAAATTTGTAATATTACCATTGATTATATATAATCAATATGATATTACGTAATCACCACATATCTGTGGACAATCCAATTTATTAATACCCCTCTAAAAGTTTCAATTATTTTTCATGGTTTACTTATTAATTAGGCATTATTAATACCCCGACGACTATAGGGTCAATTTTACCAAAAATCTATATAATATTATTAGTTATAATCAAGACCATATCTGTGGTGGGGTCCATGGGGTTCGGACCCCCTCTGAAATTTTTTCAACATTTGATACATGTTTTTAATGTGAGTAGTGGCTTTTAGCATCAATGTCAATGTTTTTAACCATAACCAATCGGTTAATAAACCCCAGCACTTTCAAAACCATAAACTTACCTTCGTAGATTATTGTGATTTAAATGCAACAGTAAAACTGGTTAAAACAATCCGGTGCACACTACAGTAGGTACCTACCACTTGCGTCCCAAATTCTTATCAATAATACACTTGCGTAGTTGCGTCCACGAAAAAATCAAATACCCAAACTGTTATCTATGGTGCATATATATATTATATAGTACTTGCATCTCGAAAAAAAATATAAATTAAAATGTATGACCTTATATGCGTGTACTGGCGTACATTTTCGTTTTACGATTTATTTGATTCACAATTAATATGTATATGTAATACATATAATAGGTAACAATACATTTTAGTAGAAAATAAATAATTATATACCTATACATAATAATTAATATGATACTTTTTCTACTTTTTTATAAATCTTATTTTCATTTTTATTCATTGCTCATAACTCATAATTTCATAGGGATAATATTATCAATATTTATCTATTAAATTTATCTCAACCAGTGTTCATTTGGAATCCCCGAATAATAATCCCTCGGAATAAGAATCCCCAGAATAATAATACCCAAGGAGATGACTAAGGTATCTAATATAATACCAGTGGCCAATAGGTACCTATATAAACATAACTATTAAACATACACTAATAAATGAATTCACAAATATATAATAATTAATATAATAGGTACTATTGATTATATATTACTAATATAGGTATAGTAGTATATATATTATTATATTATACTACGTATTTTATAATTTTTGTTTTGACTATTAATTAGAGTAGTTAAATTTTTGTTTAATTAAACAATTTTAATATAAATGTTTTATTTATCGTATATTACTAATATATACTAATATATTAGTAATATATAATCAATGATAATACGTATATACGTATACCTACTACAATCATGGAACACGAATACAACGATTTTCGTAAAATATTTACATAAATTATGCTATATCATCATATGAAGTTCATGACTATCATAAATCGTTGTATTTTATTATGACGGATGTTATGGCTCCAGGGCCGTCCTGAAGATAGATTTTTTTTGAGGAGAGAGGGATGAAAATGTAAAAAAAATTATATAATACCTACTTCTCTTCAAAACATAAAATAAACAAAATAAAAGGTAATCAACTTTTTTCCCCATTGTACCGACTACAGTCCTAATAATTTATAGTTTGCCGACAATTAAAATTCCAAAATACTTCATAAACGTGAGTAAATAAGCAAAAAGAAAAGAAAAAGGGCATCGACTTTTTTTACTATTTGCCGACTGAACTTAAATTTGTGCAGAACTGAACTTGATTTGCCGACTGCTTACAGAGTTGGAGGGTGAGACACTCCCTCCAAGCCCCCCCCTCGGGACAGCTCTGTATGGCTCACTGCACTTCTTAAAAAATCAAGTAGGTATAGTCATTTCTTTGTTTTACATAAAACATTCAAGCGATTCTGCGTTATTTCGTTGTATCCTCTTTTTTTGTTTTTGGACTTCCGATATTACTGAAAGCAATTTTTGCTAGAACAGCGCCTACTTTATTTTTCATTTTCTTAATCAATTTCCATATTGATGGATGCTTATGGCTCAACGAGGTATTGAAAAATCTATATTGTTCTATTTTTTATCTTGTAAATATATTTTAAAATATCTGTAAGTTACCTGTACAGCCTGTAACTATAAGTAAATTTTGAGTTGTAATTTGGAAAAACTAAAATTATTGCATAAACGCGCACTGAAATGATTAAAAATGTAAATAGCCATTCCCATTTTTGATACAAGATTCACATAGATACATTTATAAAATTAATTTTGATGTTTAGATTATGGTCATAAACCAAAAATTGACCAAATTACAGCTGTTTCAAATATTTGGGGATTATTATTCCAACTCATTTTCGGGAATTATTATTCCGATTACTGTTTATTTCAGGCATGTCCACAGCCCCCCCCCCCCGACAAAATTAAAGAAATTCTATGTGTTTTCAAATTATTAAACGAGAATTCATAACAACATAAGTAGGCAGGTACCAACGTATATTATTTTTAGCACATTTTTTTCCTAAGTTCGATGGCGACGTGATATATCATATTGATAGTAAAGATTGTATTCCGTGATAAAGTTATTTATTACTAATTATTATTATTTATTAATATTATCAGCACTATAGGTAGGTACTATGGTTGCACAACGAGGTGTAATTTTACGTCCATTTAGTTTTTTATTATTAAGATTCAGACTCATCGTCTTGGAAAATCAATTAAACGGGTACCTACTTACCTATATCTATATTATTATTACACACAATATGACAATAGTCAAAGTATTTCAAGTTAGTTGTAAAGTATTTAAAATAGGTACATTTTAAATTCTTACCGTAGTTTCTACGGTATCAACGTCGTTACCTATCTACCTAAAATTCAGTGGTAGTTTTGTCATTTATTTTTTACTAAGTCGATCAATATTTATTAAAATGTTAAATAGAGGAACTTTTCTATTTTACCGGAGAATTCGATATTTTACACTTTTTTTGAAAAATGTGTATTTTTCGATGAAGTCATTGTAATTAAAATTTGACGGTCGGACTTCATTTTTAAGTTATAATGATTTGATATTTGGCTATTTTTCAATACTTTTTTTAAGAGGTCTATTTTTTGAAGCTTACCAAATAGGTCTAAACTGTCTAATGACGATTAATAACCGATTAATGACCGATTACAGCAGTTTAAAAAGTCTTAGGGCCTTTTCGCTCAGGTTCTCACTGTTCGAATCTATTATTTTTTTCCAGATAAATTTTTTGCACTTTTTTTAAAACTTATAGTTTATGTACATGTAACATGTAATATTTTATATGATAAGTATTGAGAGACTTAAGATTCCAACCAACGAATTTCTAGATAAAATAGTAGACTTGTATGTGATGAAGAAAACTCGACGAATACGATTATACTTATAAAAATATATATTATTATAAACTGTTCTCATTTTAAATTTAAAAATAAAGTTCATTTTTAACAAACTGATGAAAACAGTTAATTTGTCTTTAATTGTATTTTATATACCTTGTTCCCCCCCCCTGGAACAAAATGCTTGAAAGAAACACTAATCTTAACTTTTTTCGTTATTTTAAAATTACTTATATTATATATTGTTGTAATGTTGTATAAAGTTTTAGGTGCCTACAAATTTTTAGCTATATTATTTTACTTTTCAAATGATTTATTGATAAAGAATAGCCATTCTTCGTGGATTTATTATTACTATAAACGCATTTTTATATGCTTTATATAACGTTATTCCACTACACGTAGGTACACTAGCAGTGGTTAAAGTGCGAGGGGATGTAGGGGGACGGCATTCCCCTTCTTTGCTGAGCTTAATTTTGGCGTCCCCTTTAGTCAAAATAGTGTTTATCATAATAATTACATGTATAGATAAATACAATAAAAGTAAAAAAAAAAATATTTATTTGGTTTATAGGTAACGCAAAAACGGTAATGAATGATGAACCACGGTTTTATAATATGACCGTATTGACGAAAATAGGTCATTTTAATATAGACTGATTTTTTTTATTTTTATTATTCATATACCTAATTTTATTAGTTTCATAATATTATTAAGTATATTTTAAAATGATACATTATATTTAATCTATATGTACCAAGAATTAGGTGTTAATGTATATTTATTAGGAGGACACCACACAACTGATTTTTAAGGGGTTTTGCGTTTGCGTAGGTATAGGTAATTTATATGAAATTTAAAAAGAAATGAAAATCCATCAATTTAAAAATGTATAAATATATATTATATAGTATTGTATCAATATCATTTTTAATTGTCATGTAATTACGATATTTGTCAAAAAATATATTTACGCATTTTTCACATTTTTAGCAACTTGAGAATATTGTAAAAAGATGAAATAAAAAACAAATTATAAAGAACAATATTTTCTAGCGACTGATGGAGCAGATTTTTAATATTTGCATTTTTACGCGTTTAATGAATTGTTCGAAAAATCAAACATTTTTTATTTTAACAGCTCAAAAGCAATATATAAATGAAAATATCAAAAATCGGGTTCATCAGTCGCTAGATAATGTTATTAGCTATAATTCATATTTCTAACATGTTTGTAAGTTGATAAAAATGAAAAATGCTAATGCAAGTTTTTTACTGAAAAAATGTTAGTGTGACGCTTTCTTAAGACTGAATTTGATTTTTTTTTTCATATAATTGTATACTTATAATGTTATATAATATTATGAATGCTAGAGTATGTAGTATACACCAATAGATCTAAATAAATACCTAGTTATTTGAAACTTAAGATAGAATTTGTTGTTTTATAAATAATATAAAAAAATTAAATAAAACAAGTAATTAAATTGTATTTAGTTATAAATTGTTTGCAAGATCTATATTATAAAAAAAACTATTTCGGTAAAAATCACAAATGTACCTATTATGTGTAATAGTTAGGTACCTATATATTATTTTTAATGACAATTTGATTTTTTTTTACTTTTCTCATTTCAGAGATTCTTAGTGTCTGAAAAATTTCAAAGCAAATTTGAATAAGGTTGAACTACGGTTCAAGGAACGCTTTTTTTGCATAAGCTTTAGTCCCCCCCCCCCTGCAATTATTTTCCACTTTAACCACTGTACACTAGTGACTAACTAGATGATCAATCAGATGAGGAAATCCGATGGATTTAAATGTTTCTCGTCTAATTTTGTTAACCAAATTGCTTCTATCGATGCATCGGATTGGTAATCCACTAAATTGTGTAAGTACCTACTGTGTTTTGTCATGAAATTGATGGAATGCATTTTGCATTTTATAATCGAACATCGTTCCTCGACTTTCAATCAGACGCAGCATTTGATTGAAAACCTGACGAATTAGTATGTACCTATACCTATCCAGGAACACACAGAAAGTATATTTTACTCTTATAATTATGACCGAAATGCGTCCCAATTTCTGCGACGCAAATAGACTATCTGCACTTATCAATTGGTATTATTAATGTTAACATTGAAATGCAAATAGTGTTCAAATATAATAAGTGAATTAATAATGGATATAGAAGGGTATGCCGAAAAACATTGATACAGTTATAAAAAATCATCAGACATTATAAATTTTTTTTTTTTTAATCCTTAACCTTTTCGATCTTGCCAAAAATAGGTAATCATATAATTTTATCAGAAAAAAAAAAAAATTAAAATATACCTAACTATAAAACAACTAAAATATAATAACTATAGTATAATGGCGGTTCTCTGTGATGAGTTGTTGCACAGACAATAAAACCAGTTATTGTAAAATGTAAAAAAAATTGATTATAAGTTAATTTGTTTTCTTGTTGATAAAAGTATCAGAATTCATAAATCTGATAAATTGCTATAATTATGATGAATAAAACATAAAGTCTATATATAACATAAGTCTAAGGCAACTGTTAACTGTTTACGTGTTGTTTTTTTTTAGGGGGTCTATTAGATTTATTGCTATACCTATATAGTTTTATATTATTTATAAGTACCTACCTAAAAAAAAGGCCAAATAGACTTTTTCTACTATTTGCCGACTGCTTTCCAAGTTTGGGGGGGGGGGGTGAAATACCCCCAACCACTTCTGGACGGCCCTGTCCTACGCATTTAATACGCGACCGACGAAAGCAACCGATATAAATTAGTTTTAAATTTAATTCATTCATTCGAGTTTTAACATTCAATGAAGTCCTGCAGACTGCAGTAGTTTATACAATGAACACTAAAAAATTTTTTATTATTCTATAATGCACGTTATAAAACAAAAAAGCTTTAAAAAATCAGATAATCCTGTCTTTATAATTCTCATCCTCAGTATTCCACAAATTCTTTCGGGACTTTACTTCAATTATCAGAAGTTCTGTATCAATAAATTGATTCATTTTCACAAAACTTCTAAAATAAATAAATTAAAATTTATATATATGCAATACGAGGCTTATGAAACGTGTGGATGAGATTATCTCAATATAGATATCAATCACCGACTAAGGTGATACAGGAAACCCCCGTTTTATATTTTAATTGCATACAATTGAGAAAATTATTTATAATTCATTAAAATATTTAAAGCATCAATGACATTTTTACAATTGAAATACCTATATCAAGTATAGAATCTTACTGAAACAATTATAATTTAGAAGTAACTATTGATTTATTATTTAATTAATTATATAGAAACATTATTTAAATTTTTAATTTTAGCAATTTTACTTCTTACATTTCTACATAACAAACTTAGGAATACTAAGTTAAAATAGTCTAGAAAAATATTCTGAAAGTACATTTAATAATTAATTTAAACTAAATTGAAATATGAGATTTTAAAGCAATATTTTTAACTTAGGTCGGTAGGTACATATATTTTGTTTTATATAAATTATTGTTATTTCAATGTATATAAATATATTAAATGTTTTAAAAATAATTAATTTTTAAATTAATGTTCATGTAATATGTGCTTAAGTGTAAAAGAAAATTAATATTAATTTATAAACATAAATATATTTTTATTTATTTAGCCGATTAAGTAATGTGTAGCCAAGCCGCCAGTGTTTATATTATTTATGAATATTGAGATTTAAAATGGGTATAGACAGTCCCCATATTATCTCATTTCCCCCCATAAGGTAAGTAATTAAGATATGGGACATATACCTATGGCATTTGATTTTTAATCATATTTTTGATTACAATAAGGCAATATAAATGAAATATTTTAAAATTTAAGAACCTTAACAATTATAATATGTAAATTTAGAATTTTAGTACATTTTACAAATACCTAGTTAAATATTGCTCCGAGGTTCCCCTATTTAGTGCATATTTGCAAATTTAATGATTTTTAGTTTCAAGAGCATACCTATATTTGCTAGTTTTATGAGATTTTATGACATATTTAATATTTTTGTTGAATGGGATGCTATACTCATTTTAGCGGTCTCAAAATACGTTCACACTCTAACTAAAACTTCTCTTTTAGTAGTAATTGCAGAGTCCAAATGTATACAAAATATGAAGTTTTTTTAGTTAGGTAAAATTTTTTTTTAATTAAAAATTTTTAAAATATGATATTTTGTCTTTCAAAAAATTCTATGCTACAGTATAGTAAATATTTTCATCTTTCATATTTTGTATACATTTAGACTCTGCTATCATACAGAGAAAAGTGGTAGTTATGGAGCGTAAACATGATTTTTAACAAATATCGTGATAACATAGCAATAAAAAATAGTACTGACACATGGCTATATTTAAATTACTTTTAAAATATAATGAAATATTTTTAAATTGTTGGATTTTTATTTTTCTTAAAATTTTATAGAAATTGCCTATACAAATCCCATTAAAATTTAGGTGTATTGTATCCTCATAATTAAAATAATTAAATGATTCAAAATTTTGTAAAATAAAAATATTGATTTGGGATTTCATGGCAAGATGTGGCGTTTAAAATCAAATAATGACCAATGTTTATTTTGAAATCTACATTGATTTAATACAAATTACGATGAACTTGTATCCTATAATATAGTCGATATAGACAGTGGAGCAGTGGTTGAATTGGAAACAAAAAATAAAAATGGGCTCAAGGCTTAGTTAAAACATTAGCGTCCTGGAACATATTAAAGAAAAAGTAAGTCATGGGGGACTTAATCCTTCAAAAACCTCCTGCCTAAAGTTTCTCAACCGAGTTAATTTTTTTTAAAAACATTTTTGGATTATTATATAACATAAATAGAATAGAAAAATACATTTTTTTATATTAATGTTGGGTTACATATTTTTGAGAAAGAACAGTCCCACCTTTTTCAAAAGTATAAATTATAATATATAAATAATTCTTAATAATCGTTAAAAAATAAATTACCACGGATTTTGAATGTAACTCAATGCATCAAATTTTGTTGAAACTTTAAAATTTAAAGATTGTACAGAATATCAATCAAATTACAATACAAAAATTAAATTAAAAACTATTGTTTTTATTTAACTTCTATCAAACTTAACATAATAAATTGTAAAAATAATTAAAAACTATTTTTTTTTCAATGACTGAAAAATAATATAATAGGTATTTAATTGTATGTTAGTTAACAAACTAAAAAACATAAACATAAATATAATAAAAACATAGATAATTTATTGTTTACAGTGAAACTTAACCATAGATATATCAGTAAACTTAACATTATTAAATAAAATTGACACATGTAATACACTATATTATATATTAATAATTGACATAGTATAATACAATTATATTTAAGATAATAATTGACATAGTTTCAGTTGGTGATATGTGTTGAATGGATATAAAATATACAATCAATCAACAATAAAAAAAATAGAACTATTTCTCATATAGTAACATATTCAGATTCAATAGGAAGACAAATATAATTAGGTATAATTGACAAACATTACATTTTATTTTTTATCAGTTATTGCTTAATGACTAAAACTATAAACATTTTTAATTAAATAGAAATGTTTATAATAAATATTTATAATAAGTTTTACCAATTAAGTTAATATGAAAACAATTTTAGCAATAAATGTGTTAGTACCAAAAAATAATCATAATATCATAATAATAGTAATGTACATTACATTTTAAATAATAACATGGTAAATAACTGAATTCAATTTATAAATTTTATAGTTAAGTAGATCTATAAATAAATAATTGATATCAAAATAATATATTGGAATACAGTCAGAATAACAATGTGATGATATTATACTGTATATTTTCATAGAAATTATAGTTAAACAATAATTTATGTATAATTGTTACGTTATCTTCTAAATTATGTATTACGCTATAATAGTAGACATCGAGCTTTTTATGGCATCTCTGGCATAAGGTATATAGGATAAAGAGTACCATGTTAAAGCTAGGAATTGAAAGATAATGCAAAGAAATGTTAATGGAGCGTTTTTCATCTGAAAATATTATAATAAAATAATAACTATGTTTACAATTATATTTAATAAAATATTAATTTACTACTTACGCCAATTGCAGCAACTAGTGTAAGGACGATCATTGCAAGAGCAACTATGGTTGCAATCATTCTAGAGGAAGAAAACATTTTTTTAATTTGTTTTACAGGACCCATCAGAAAACAAGTACTGAAATAACAATTTGGTTTAATAAAAATAAATAATAGGTATATTATATTGTTTTTAATTTACCTAAGAAGTGATGTGATATTTCCAAGAGTATAAAAAATACCAAAAACAGCCATTTTTCTGCGTAAAGGTAAAACCAATGCTGTCGCACCCAATAATGAAAATAAAATTCCAATTACAAAGCATGCAATAAATCCTTTAATACGGGTAGACCATTCTAATGAAGACATTTGATTAACATTCTGCAAACACGCATTAACAAGTTAATTAGTATTAATAACACAATATTAATTTTTATTTTTTTTTTTAAATGTTAATGTTAATATAAAGATTTCCAAACATTGGTATGTATGGATAAAAGGACAACTAGGCTTTGTAAGTTAAATATACATGTAAATATGATTTACTAACATATTTTATAAAAATTATCTACGAATACAATTGTCTAACAAAATAAAATATGGAAAAAAATTATCAATTGTAGATTTTTTTTACAAACTCAAGGATTTCCCATCTGTTAAAAAATCTTATTTTATAGATAAGTCAGAAAATATGTTTTAGTAAGTACCTTTACTAATTAAGTAAATACTAAATACTAATTTAGTAATATATTTTCTACTCGACATTTTTTATTTTATTAAATAGCGTTAAGAACAGACAAAGTTTTAAGTGTAGTAGTAAAAACTTTGTAGTAGTATGTATATCATATACCAGAGACATTACAAAAAATCATGTTTACCAGTTATAGGTTAAAATTTAAAATAAATACTTTTAAAGACTTTATTCTACTTTTGTAAATGCTGATGGGTTGTAATATAATGTGAAAATATGGGGTATCTATAGGTTATAAATTATTTAAGGTTAGTAAGAAATAGTACCTGTACCTAAGTAATAATTTATTATACCTAAATTTTAAATTATCTCTTGATAATTTACATAGCATATTGTAGAATTTAATGTTGGCGATTAAAATATCTAATATTTCTGTGTCATTTTCTGAATAAAGCAATAGAGTAGTTTACTATTTTTCATAAAAACTATAATTAGCATTAAATTAGGTAGATATTTATATATATAATAATATATACCTATGTCCTATATCATGTTAAATTAATGTAAAAGTACCTATTTATGTTGATGTATGAGTTTTGTCCTTAGGAATGATACAAGACAACCATTAAAATTTGATTAATATATTATAATCAATTAGGTATTATCGGAAGAAATAAAATTACATTTTAATAAATTTATAAAACAATTTAATAAATCTATTTCACAAATTGTTACAAAATTCTACGAATATTTACTTACAGGCAAAATTCCCGTAGAACTATCATTGTCTCTACTATCTTGGCCACTCAGTGCTTTCCGTAACTTGTCCATACTTTCCTAGATTCTTGTTTATACTTTCTCTCTGAAAATGGGTAGTATATTTTTACTACAATCAAAATGTGTATGTTTACATATTATATATTTTTTCAAAGTGTAAACGTTAAAATTTCGTTCAATACATACCTATATATATATATATATTATTATACAAATACGGTAAACGCGATATTTCATGAAAATGTGCAAGAACAATATTAATGCCGTAACCGGTGTAGTTTAAAAAAATGCACCTAAAATATTTTCATTGCTTTTTCGTCGTGGTGGTATATTATAATACAGTGCATTGAATGCTTACAATAATAGCGTTACATTATAGACTATGGAGATTAATCGAGTAGGTAATTTGTTTACTTTATAGTTTATAGTTTGTTTTTGTACTTCGAAAAAATATGATGACAAGATCGAAATGTATTTGTTGATAAGAGATAAGAGCACATACAGCGCGATCCCATTGATTGTAAGGTACACTAATAATATTATTATTATTATTATTTTTAACGAATGTGATACGAGCTTCCATGGATTCGATCGCGCTGTACTTGTTTTTTTTTTCTTCGTAGGAGCGTGCCACCGTACCGCCCCTCCCGTCCGCCGTACCCGACGCACGCACAGCGACGGTTCCCGCCTACCGAACGCCACCGACCAATAACGCCCCGCCGATCCGTCGTAGTCGATTTTCCGCAGTTCTGCGGCGTAGTCGATCTGATGCGCAGTCGAGTTGTCGAGTCCGCTGTGCTTTCCGAGACTATAACAATAATAGCGCAACACACGCCAGTGTATGTATAAACGTGTGGCCGCATGTCACGACCAGCGCACGGGGACACGGTCGACAGATATCATCACCGATGTTATGATGTTTTTCAATCGAAATGTAAACCGGACGAAAATCTTTCATTCAATTTAAACATTACCGTCCTCTATAATATCATATTATTATTATTATTATTATTATTATAATAACTCGTTTATTATTATCCCGTACTCGGTGTCAATACAACGTCATTATTCATTAATACAGTGCACGTTGCTCGTCGTACAATTTTTCGCATTTTCCGGTGAGTTGAGTAAAAAATAACGATAATTTGCATTAACCGCGATTTTTCGATCGACTATTTACTTAGCTGGCACACGTGTTTTTTTTTTCTTTCATATATTTCAATAGTATTCCCAATATCCAACTTCCTATAGCCATAATAATAATATATTATCGTGTAATATTTACTTAACTGTGTGTACCTATATATAGTTATGTAAACTCGATGTGTTTGTGTTGTTTGTTGTATATTATATAGTTCGAGGGATTCTTCGGATATTTATGGGATGTAATTCGAGCAAAAGTGCGTCGAAAGCTGTTCACAAAAGAAAATTTCTGCCCATCATGAGCTTCTCGCCGTCCAAAGATGTAAGATCGCGTTCATATTATATTATTATTGTATTTATTCGTTTTTTCACTTCTCGTCTTCAACATTGATATGATAATATAGGTATGTCATCATGTACCTACCTAATATTGTATTCAAATGCAGATTATACTACCACCTATAATACCTATATATATACAGGTAACACCTACCTATACATACTCGTACAGTTATAATATATCCTATACTCGATAACTCTTTAAAAACCATTCGTATAAATTATATACATATTGAATGTGGTTTATTGGGTATTCCAATGTAATCATAACGATTTTTCGTATTCTATACATAATGTATTATATTATAATGTATTTCATATCAAATGTGGACGTTTTTCGTACATATTGTATATTATTCTCTTATGATATCATGTTTATGTTAAAAATGATTTCCCGTTCATTAATTTTATTATATTTAACAATCATGCATTTAATAGTTACTAACCATTGTCGAGAATATAAAACAATACACCCATTTACGCATATTAATATTATCATACACGAGTATAATAATATTAGTACGAGTTTCATTGTGAATGAATCATTATTAATATTCTATAAAGTGTATTCGCAATTTTATCTTTTTAAAACTAACATTTCACAGATTACGTTTCAAGGTTATTGTTCTGAGGACATGTGTCGGATCGCTAAACAATATTATAACTGTAGAAAGTGAAGAAAACAACGTAATATATACCTATACAATATATATAGGTACCAATATAGAAGAGTTTCATTTGTTTTTTTATTTTTTTTTTATAAACATTTTCTCGGAGACTTTCGTATTTTCCAGCGTCTTATAAGTTAAATTACAGGTACTATATACAACATACCAAATATAAATGTTTTATACGCCACTAATCCATAGTAATAATAATTATAGCTGCGCCAACTAATCGCAATTCACAGTTATATATTATTATTATTATTATTATATATGCCTGTATTATATTATGTACTAACTCTTTATAATATAAAATATTGTGTTGAGATCGCAGTTAATATACAATGTCCATAGTTAAATAATAATATGTAATATGGTCATTGGTGTATTTACACCCAGTGCGGGAGAAGTGGTCCAGAGGTACTTTTTTTTTCCGATTTCACGAAACGCTTTTACACATCGAAAACCCGTGAAATCGTTTTGATTGAAAAATCGATTTCCATCGAACCCAAAGAAAAGTAATGAAAATACGCCATTGTTGTATGTTTCTCCGAGGGTGAGAAATGGAAGAATAAAAATATAGTGATGACACATCATCCTTTGCCCGAGATCATTTCTACCCTCCTCGGTCGTCGACTCCGTAGTCCGTATTGATCCAATCTACTGAGCATGTCCGGTAAGCAGACCATGTATAGGTGTGCTACTATAGTTAGTAAAGCCCCTCCCTCGCCAACCCCATCGTGGCTGACATTCATAATATAATATACAGCAATATTATTATTGATATTACATCAATCGTCTGGCGATTGCATTTATAATTATTGAAATTTCGTTTTTTTTTTTTATTTAATCATACTTAAATATTATATTTATTATTTTATCATGCGTATTTAATAAATTGCTAAACCCCTTCGAATCACATTTTATTGTTTTTATTTTTTTCCAGGGGCGATTTTGTCCTACCGCAAATTCATTCGTGGGGGGGGGATTTTGTCCGTTCAACAATTATTGTACGTATAGGTACACCTACCTACATATTTTTATTTTTAATGTGTACGTGTTATTATTATTATGATTTTTAAACGTTATACTAAATGCACATAACGAATTATTGTTACGCTTAATCGGAACTTTCAAACCGATAACTGCATATAATATTTGTTTATAGGTACATAGTATATTAAATAGCGAAAGAGTTTTGTTACAATATTATGATTTTGTGTGTGCGAAATCAGACTAACCCCACCCAACGAGTACCTCTATAGGTACTAGTTTATTAATAATAATGTGTGTTTTTTTTTTCTCGAGCAGCTTAAAAATATAATAATTTATCAAACAATATAAATCGATACTGTTCGACTTTGACATTGAGCATTTATTTCGTGTAATTTTTTTTTGGATATTATAATATTGCGATATAAAGTGCCTTAGCACTGCCGGCCGTTGCAGTTCGATAAAAACGAACTCTATAATATTATAATATATTGTCGAAACATGTTGCATGATATCATTATCCACTTTTAGAATTTACATTTAAACGAGATAATCTACTTCAAGTATATATCACAAAATTATACTGCAAATAAATAATGGTGATATTAATAACAGTTTGGCTGATTAATCAATATTATCTATAAATACGCTATTATATTATTATAATAATAATTATTTTAAAACGACCGGTCAATGGTAACTGGTTACCAACGTTTTTTTATTGGACTGTATGAAAACACAATATGACTAGGTAGGAGGTACCTACTTCATCTGCATGTGATCTAACTAAAATGTAGTTAAACAAACTAATATAGGTACCTGCATATATATCTTTATTTTTTCATAAACACGAATGCTACTCATACAATACTTTTTTACGTAACACACACCTAACCTAACGCACACATACCCGAATTTACGACCTTTTGTATAAGCAGTTTTTATGAAATTTTAAGAAAAACGAAAGTCAAATAATTTAAAAATAGTCATGTGTCAGCATCATTTTATTATTGTTATGTTATCACGATATTTGTTGAAAATCACGTCACGCTCTAGAACTACAAATTTTCTCTGTATAATCGCAGTCAAAAAATGTATAGAAAATATGAAAGATGAGAATATTTACTATATCGTAGAGTAGTTTTTTTTAAAAAATCGTAAAATTTTAAAATTAAAAAAAATATATTAACTAAAAAAACTCCACGCTATGACGTAAATATTCTCATCTTTCATATTTTTATATAAATATTGACTGCAATTACTAAGAGAGAAGTTGTAGTTATAGAGCGTGAACGTATTTTAATACCGCTAAAATGGGCGTGTAGCATCCTCTTAAGAGGATGTCATAACATATTTTTTTAAGGAGTTCTGTATAGGCAACTTTCAAGAGGTAATATGACATTTGTTTAAAAACATGTACGAAAAACAAACCAAATGGGATTTTAAAATGGTTTTTAAGGTATCAGATACCTAATACACGTATTACAAAATTTAATATAGGTAATGGACAATATTTTGATCAGTGTTTTACTGTACTTATATGTATAGTACATAATACACTATATATATGATGTAGGTACTATATATATATTATATATTTTCAATATTGTGTGTACAAAAAACCTTATATTATATTTTCTAAAAGGCCATTGGGATCATCTCTGAAGTATAATGTAATTCTTCATATATTTTATAAAAGGTGTTTTAACTCTGAAATCACTACTGAAAATCATAGGTGTGATTTCTATGCTTTCCATTTTGTGTATTAATAATAATAATTAAAAATATTATGATAATTATTATCATAACTCGCAAATGAATTGAAATTATTTATTTTTTATCGAATTATTAAGTGAATTAAGTATAGTATCTACTATCTACTATACCTACCTAAATAATTTGTTTACTATTATTAGAATGCATCAAAATATTTGATATTAATATTACTCCTTCGTTAGATATTAGAAATTTGTTAAATTTTCTTTAATTATTTTTTGTTAATTTAATGAAAATGAACTTTTTAAAAATGTTAACACGATAAAAAAATAATTTAGTAGAATCTCGTTAAATCAAAAAATGATTTACCTTGGAAAATAATACGTACGATATGTATATATATACCTATTTTATACCTATATGTGGGTACTCGTATATTATTTAATACCTGTTTTTTCCTGTATAATGTATACCTACGTACGTAAACGTACATTTATAAATACATATGTATATTGTATCTATATGTAATTGTATACGTACATTTATAATTTAAATAAACAATTAAACATTTAATAATATATAATTTTAGAATAATTGAATATAATCTAAATCGTAGACGTCGAAAATTTCGTCGTTTTGAAATAACTAAGGAATATTTTTTTAAATTAAATTTTCAGGACTTTAAACATAAAATTATCTCTTTTAGGACTTAAAAACTTGAAAATGTAAACTACTAATTTCCATATTCGGTGTAAATCATAGAGTAAAATTATAATGTAAATATTTGAGAATCATTATTTTCGGTCGAGTGGTCGGAACGCGTATTTCGGCGCTCGAGTCCCCGGTTTGACTCCCAGGTAGAAAATCAGGTAGCTAACGAGATTTTTCTCGCTGATGGCGTCTGGTCTCTGGTGCGAGTTGGCCATAATTACCAAACTCGTCCAACAATTCGGTAGCTATGCTTGTCGTAGCTATCAAGAACCATCTTCCATCCCCCTAAAATGTGAAGGTGCAAACCTCCTGAGTACGTTAAAATTTGAGAAATAAGATGATATAAAACCGTTAATTATTATTATCAGAATTACGAAGAAATAACAAAAATTGATTTGGATTGAATCGTGTGTTATATTGTCGTTTTATGTTTTTTTGAGTAGATTCTTCAAAAAATGGAAAATAAAATTCTACTTGAAAATATTTGTATGTATAGGTACCTACTTAATTATATATAGTTGGATTAGTTATGTGACTTTTTTTAAATAAAATGTTTCAACTAGGTATAGAAAATTATCGATTTATTTTCCTATAATTGATAAATTGAACCATTAAAATCCAAATAGAAATACATATGTTCGTATCTCATTAATCCTAAATTTGTCATTATACATTATTTTATATTAAAATCCCATGTACTTGTATGTATGTATACATGTATAATGTAATGTATATAGTACATTTATACAATTATACGTCACATATATTAGGCAATAAATTACAAAACACTAGGAATGCGATATATTGGGAAATTAGTGTGCGTTCGCTCACTCCGCACGGCAATTATAATTTTGTGGAAATTGTATTTTTGGGTAAAACAATTTACGTGAATGGTGGTCGTATTTAAAAGGTGTAATACCTATAGTTTTACAATATTATGTGAAATTTAGGTATATACTATAATATGTCAGTATCACTTTTCAATATTGAAAATAAGGTAAAATGTGCATTTTCGTAATGTTTAGATTTTAGAGTTTAGTTTTTAATAGACCCCACATATAAATATGTACATATAATACCTATAGACTAATAATCAGACAATTATTGTTTGTCTAAAAGTTTACATTATTTTACAACTATTATTAATTTTCTATTTCGTATACTAAAACCATTCAGTTTTCTAGAAACGTGTTTCTTCCGAAGTATGTTTCATACAAAACAAACTAAGTCATTAAAATAATATTTTAGAGTTAAATATATATTATAAATTATAATGTACAGGACAATATTTAAAACCATCTTATCGGGGTTTTTTTAATAATATTTATTACGAAAAAAGTTATACAGTAGTTTATAAAACGTAAAAAAATTGTTTTGTTTTTCTTTGATAGCTTAAGAGTTAGTTAAACACTAAAACTCCCCAATGAGGAGGTTGTTTCTAAAATGTTGCTATCTGCATATTTTATAATAGGTGTTTTAACGTATAACTCTAAAACCACTTTAAAATACATCTTTAAATATTGAATATTAACAAATTTTGTTTGTTCTATGTAGGTATAGATAACTAAATTTGTACTGGAACAAAAACATTTTTCGAACAAATTGGTTGAGATTAATATAGAGGTCATTTTTTGATTTTCTCAGTAATTTTCAAAGCTTGCATTATTTTAGGAAAACCCCGTTTTACGAGAATTGTATTTTCAGGCTATATGCTTATATATATTGTATGATGAAACAACATTTTTATAAAATATTGTAGACAAAATTATCTTTTTGTTCTAAAAAAAAAATACAATAAGTATATAAGCGGACTATATAGGTGATTTTTTGTACCATAAAACACATTCAATAAGATTGCAAATAATTTTGATCAGAGTAAATTTAGAGTCGAATAATCTATTATCAAAAGTAATAAGAGACCAACATTTTCGAGTGCACTTCCGAGATTTTTTTCGTAAAACTAATTTTCAAAAGTTACAATTGTTTGTTTAAATGTGCTCAAAAAGGTTATTTAATTATAATCAATATATTGCACGTCATATTTGGAATAATGAAAAAAAGCTCTGAGATGAACTCGAAAATATATTGTTTTATTTAATTTTAATAATAGGTGTTAAATAGTGTTATGGCCCTAAAGTTATCTGGAATTGACACAGAACTATTTTTAAATTGGGTACTTTTAAAATATGTTGAAATATTTATAAATAGCTAGATTTTCATTTTTCTTAAATTTTCATAAAAATTGTTTACACAGACTAACCCCTTAAAACGGGGATGTAGCATTCTCGATGTCAGTGGAGCCATTTTTAAGGGGTTCTATATAGGCAATTTTTAGAAAATTTTAAATAAAATGAAAATTTGGCAATTAAAAATATTTATATTATGCATTTTAAAAATATATAACAATTGGTGGTCTCATCACTATATAATTTTTTATTGTAGTTGTTTTTTTATATGAATTTATAATTTTTTTTTGAAAAAATTACATTTGCATTTCTCATCTATATCAACTTAATAACATCGTAGAAAGATGAAACGAAAAATAAATGATAAAGAACAACATTGTCTAGCGCCCTGCGTAGCTGTTTTGTATTTGTAATAAGTGCATTTAAACAAGTTTTATGTATTAATAAAAACTTTTTGATTTTTTTTAAATAAATATGACTTAAAAAAATATAAATATCGAAAAAATACTACTTAAGGCACCACTAGATAATGTTGTATTAATTTATTTTTCATTTCATATTTCTAAGATGTTTTAAGTTGTTAAAAATGAGAAATTCTAACGACGAGTTTTTCATTGAAAATTGTTTGCGCAGAACCCATTAAAAACGGGTGTGTAGCGTCCTCGATATAAAATCCTCGAATGTTAATCCTCTTGAATTAGTTATTAATTTTTTTACACATTTCACGATATTTTTTCTATTTATGCTATTAGAAAAATAGTAAATAATTTTCGTAAAAGTATAAATAATGATAAGTGTGTGTAAAAATTCTATCATAATTTATTTTATTTTATTATTTATATTTATACATAAATTAACTTTATTTCTAATATATAGGAATATAGTCTATTTTTAAAATCGAAATTATTGCTTAGATTTCAATGGAAAGATAGAAATATATGTTTTTTCTGTATTTTTTTTTTTAAGTAGGAGTCTAGCAAGAGTTTTGGAGTAAAAAGCCTGGTAGAAAATTAGTTCTAGTTGGTATCTATTTTAGAGAGTTCATTTTTGGATTTTCCCAGTGATTTTCTTAAGTGTAAACCCCCTTTTATAATGAAAATATTTTATAAATGCAGGAAAAATAACATATCATTTTTTAAATACAATGTTTTATGATTTCTTTTTGCTTTTAAATATAGAATAAAAATAAAAATACACTAGTTATAACTTATAAGATTACTATAAGAAGTGATAATGGACCAACTTCCACAATCTGTATTTGGCATGCTTTTTTTATATTTTAACTGGTTTACATGATTAAATAATAAATTAACAAGAATATATATATATATATATATAATCAGTAAAACTATATAGTATTATTGTTTTCATTTAAATTACCTAACATTTAGTTAATGATTATTATAGTTAATACAAGTAGGTACTACAGGAATGAAAAATCAATTTAAATTAGGTGTACAAGGTATCTATTTTCAAGTTTTTTTCAACTTTTTTACTATTAACATTTTATATGGACATTCTATTACTATTATTTTCTATTACTGTCTATTACTATTTAGGCATGAGCTTTGGCTACCTTGACCTATATGTACATATTAATGAATCGAGTCACTTGCATTGTTAGTCATGATTATGTTGCAAATTTTTAATAAATATTTCAACTTATTCAATATTTTAAACATAATAATTCCTTATAATACTTTATTAAAAATCATTTTATAGTTTATTTTGTACACTTCTTTTAAAAATGTAATTTAATTCATTAGTATCTAAAAATGATATTGAAATAAATAACTGAAAACATTAATCAATATTTATTGAGTGTCTATTTAATAAATTAAGTATTACAGCATTAATATATACAATTGTTTAAAAACAATGCAATAAGAATTTTAATTTAATTATATTTTGGTCTTCTTAATTTTGTTATGGAAATATGTGTTTTGGGTGCTAAATCAAGTCCATCTCTGGATTTGGTTTTTAACACTTTTAATGTTGACAATTGGGATTCACATAAAAAAGTTATTGAAAATAGAATTGATAGGTATATATTTTTTTCTTCGTATATAATATACTCATTTTAAATGAGATCTAACTTTTTTTTTATATTTCAAACAGTTCTAAAATGGAAATACACAATTTTTAATTCATTAGAAATCCATTCAAAATAATTTTCAGTCTATTTGTCGAGAATCATTGTAATGTATGTAGATACAATTTTATAAAGATAATTTTTTTTTAGCGGGTGAGAGATAAAATAATTTTAACATAAAGTATATTCAATTTTAAAATTCACCCATAGGTAGTAAGTTATCTTATATTTCAAAATAAAATAAAATAATGAACAATTTATTTATTATATTCATATTAAACATAATATTGAGGTCAGTGACAGTGACTTGCTAATCTAATTTCCTCTTATGGAATAGGGAACGGGAATGACCTCATGTTTATAATAACACATCCTAAGACCATATGGTGTTTTAGCTAGTGTGTTGCATAATATTTCTCACACTTTTATATGGTTATTAAGCAGTGTTTTTTCAATGTACAACTTAGCTATTGCATAATACTTTTTGTTTTTCTTTCAGGCTAATCAATATAAAAAAAAACAACTCCCGTCAACTAAAGGATTGGCATCATCTTTTGGGTTTAAAAAGCCAACCCAAACCAATAAGATTAGACCACTATCGGCTCCTACTAAATCTCTTGAACAGACTGATAATTTTGCATCAAAAATGCTACCTGATGCTACATCAAAATGTGTAGAAAAATGTTCAAAAAGTACTCCTAAAAGTAATACACCTTCTCCCAACAGGTTTGTTTTCTTATGTTTATAAAGTTTTCATTTCTTGATGATAAATTATTTATTTTTTAGGTTTGGATTCTGTAAACCAGCTATAAAACTTGTTCAACCCACAGTACGAGTTGTAGCGAAAAAAGTAGAAATTGAAAGAAGAAGTCAATCTGAACCTCAAAAAAGGGAAATTCCTAAACTTGTTTCTAGTGGATCAAAAATTGCTGTATCTAGAGTTACTTCTAGTAATTTACCTAGACCTCAAATACCCGTTAGGTATCAAATATCTAAGAGTCCTGATAAAAATGCTAAAACAGCTACTAACATGAGATTAAAGAATGAAGCAATAAAACAAATGCAACAAGGAGTGACTATTCGAAAGTTAAGTGATTCTGTTGAATTTACTGAAGTGATTGCTATTAATAGACCATCAAGGCTTACCATCAATTCAAATGCTAAAGGCACCTTAATTAGAGAACGAGCTAATAAATATTTGAGGTTTGTTTAGTATTCACTTTTAGTTACAATTTATATTATATTTAATTTAAATTTGAATGTTAAATATAGACAAGTTTCGAGCTCATCTTCAAAACACTTAACATCATCTGATGACGATTCAGATTTTAGTAGTTATGATGAGAAACATGACAAGTAAATATAATTTAATAATTATTATAACTAATTAGAGAACCCTGGATTAAAACAGCAAATTACAATTTTATCAGGGCCTAATATTTTATTACACCACTACATTTTATTTAGCTTAGCTTATATTTCATATTTTATATCTTCCAATCTTCCAGCATTTTAGAAAATACATTTTTATTTTTCAATTGTTTTATGTAATTATTTATTGAATTGAAAAACAAGAAATGCTTAACGGTTCTACATACCCAATTAAAAATAATGACTATCAAAGAAGTTAAGTTACAATACTCAAAATAATATAACTTCTTTGTTATTCAATACTCTTCAAAAAAACACTATGTTGACCTTAAAAATCGTTATACTTTAAATTTTGTGATTAGGTAATGTTTAAACTACAAACTAATTTTAATCTAATCGGCAAGCATTGGTACAAAAATAATGTAAAGTTCTGTGTATTATAATTTTTTTATATTACTTAGGTATTAGAATAATCAATGTAGACATCACAGCTTTTTATACTTAATGTACTTGTGCAATTAAATATTATTATATTTTAATAGAGAGGAAGTTATACAAGAAAAGACTGAACTATTTGATAGAAAAGATACTACATGTAGTGATGAAGAATATGGACCTGGTGAAGCATTAGCAGTAGAAGAATTTACAGAAATGAAGGACAAAATAAATGTCATTGATAATAAATTTGGTATTTTCCTAAAATTTGGTAATCGAATGAATATGATTTAAAATGGTTTGTTTTCAATAGCTAATGTTGATATGTCAGTATCACTGCGTGATGTTTTATTAAATATTGAAGACACGACTTTTGCTACCTTAGCTGCTCTGTCTTCCACAATAAGAATTGAAGATGAAACATCACCAGATGATGAATGTTTAAGTCCTACTGAATCAGAATCTGCTGAATTTCCACATAGTAAAACAGGTAAATTTAATATTAATAAAATAAACAACTATTAATTAATACTAATTTATATATAAAATATTATGTTATATTAAAAATAATGCTTCGAGTATTATAACTAACTATGTTATAAAGGTTTTAATGTTATTATAATTTAATATACCCAAAACAGTTTAATAAAATATAACTCACGAGCAGGGTTGGGCAGTACAGATACGTGTATCTTTCATACATATCAAAGATACAATTGTATAATGAATCAAAATACATTTTTTTTTGGTATCATGTATCTTTTTATGCGAAAAGATACAAGATACATCCATCCATCAAATAATCAAAAATAAAATTATTTTGGCAGTTAGTAATCACATTTTAAAATTGTTTTCTTCATATCTCATATTATAAAAATAAAACAATCATTTGATATTTGTTGTGAATTGTTCTAGATTTTCAGGCTTGAATTTTGTTAAGTACACCGTTATGTTATACAATGATGAAAAATATACAATATAACTATAATCAAATATAAAATAAACTTGAGCAATCATTGTGACTGAATTAAGTACTATAAAATATAATAAAAAATATTACCTATTGTTATAAAATTGTAATTGGATAATATTTATTTAATTAAATTAATTTCACTCTCTTATAAAATATTTTGATACCTATATGTAGCTATATGTAGCTCATATAATTATATTTTTATTTTTATTATTCTATAATATATTACATTTATTTTTATATTATTATTAGTAATTATTTTGAGAAATATTTTACATAATATACATATTTGTTTTGTAAAATTCTAATAAGTAGGTAACAACAATTTTTATTATAAAATAATAATTGTATTTTTAAAAGTATCTTATATCTTTTATCTTTTCTAAAAACGAAATGTATCATGTATCAAGATACTTTTTTTAGAGTATCTTGCCCAACCCTGCTCACAAGTTATTATATTTTGTTAACTGTTTTATACTAGGTACCGGATAATGGATTTTTGCTAAAATCATTAGTAAATATAAACATACTTATTCTAATAAAATTGTTTTTACTTTTTCTTCATATATAATATTTTTATTACATAGTCTATAATATTTTGTCATTTTGATAAAGAAATAGGAACCACTGAATAATATATAATATTATATTGATACCTATAGACAATATTCTAACTACCTAATATTGTATTTAACACATTGGAGACGGATTTCTTTTTAATAATGTTGGAGACGATGGACTCATTTCACAAGTCCGTTCTATTTTAATCGATTAGACGAACGTTGGTTTTTCAGTAGTAATGTTTGAGGCGAACGACTTGTTTTACGAGTCCTTGGCCCTCGCCAGTATAGTTGAAATGGACGCAGGACTTGTTTAACAAGTCATTGGGATTTAAACTTGGATACAAAATTTAATATTTTTCCTAAAAGGCTAATAATTATATTTTAATCGATAATGGATAATATAATGATGATATTGATAATATCAATTAAATATTTTGGCGGCATTTCGCTGTGTAATTTAAATGAACAGTAACACAGCACGTTGCAATGTCGAATATCGATTAGTACAGACACCGCCGTTCTTCTGTGAGAGAATACCTATCCGCGCTCGTGAATGCCTTGATACTTCACCTACGTATTATTATTATTATTATTATTATTTTTTTTTTTAGAAAATAATTTGTATCACCCTGTAGGTTACTGTGTTAGGCTGAATTAATTTTTCAACCTATACATTTTATTAAATTGTATATTTATTTATAAATGCATATTATTTTTCGTTGTGTAAATCAAATAAGCGGTTATCCGAATGTCTACATACAAACTATTATAATGTTTAGGGCGTGTTATTGTATGTCGACTTTTTTTTTTTTTTCGAAAATAGACCGTATTTACAGTGCACATTGTAAACAATTAAATGACCCAGAAGGCAGGTATAAATTTCTATTAATAGATTAACAACAGCACGAAAAATGAGAAAAATAATGAAGTAAATATGTAGAACATTAAATTATATATGTATTTTAGAAAATACGTAAATAACGCTCGTCCATACGTCATACAAAAAGGCGGGAAATCGATCTTCTATATTAAAATTCTAAAGACTCGTAAAACGAGTCGCTTGTCCTCAACGTCGTTAGAGAAAAATCATATCGTCGTCTATTCGTTTAAAATATTATGGAGACGAGTCCTTCGTCTCCAATGTGTTAATAATTCTCTTTGTTTACATTATGAAATTCCAAATTAATTATTTTTACAGTTTAAAGTATCAAATGTAATTAGATTAATATAATAATGTTTAATTTATGGTGATAATTAATAATCTTGTAATCTCAATATCTTGACAAAATATTTAATTTCGATTTGAAATGAATCATCTAAAAATAAATACTACATTAGTATTATTTTATCCATATAAACCATAGGTAGTTATTCTATATTCATAGTACACCTATTTGTATAGTTTTTATAAATATTTTATATATGAACCCAATGATAGTTTCAAAAATGTTTAAATTTTTGTCCAAACTCCAAAGTCTTAAGTTTAGATTAATATTTATTAATATTATTAATATTAATATTTTAACTATTAATTACTATTTATTAATTGAAAATGTGTCTTAATTGTACATTTATTTAAACATGTTAAAATAACATTAGTCTCCATTCCATTTCCACATTTTTAGATAGATACTCATTGAATTATTTAATATAGAACATTTGAAAATGTAGTTTTAATGAAAAAAATATCCTTTAATTTATACTAATATGCAATAGTGCCGGTAGAACAATTTGCAGGGCCTGGTGCAAATTTTTTTCATTGCAAATGCCTCAGTTTCGAACTTGAACCTATATATAGATGTGTATAATATATATATAATATTTTATAATATTCTAGACACAATATACATTTCACAATTATTTTTAAAAGATCAATAATACTATTATTATTTATTACTAAAGCTTAATAGTCAATACAATATCTATTTTGTTTTATACTCTAGTTAAATTTAATTTCTATTCGGTGAAATGATTATTGATGGAAATCGGTATTATTTTACAAGTCTAAAAATTTAAAAAGTCTATGTCTACTAAAATGATTTAACTTAAAAAATGTGGGGCCAATATTAGCGCGGGCCTGGTGTGGTTACAGCCTTTGCATTGCCTTCCGCCGGCCCTAATTTGCAATCAAAAATTTTAATATTTCTGTTGTACAGTTAAATTGTTTAGAAAAAAAATAATGAAGCATTATTATTATTTACAATTTGTAGTGATAATATAGAATTTACCTGCCTTAATTATTTTTATTTTATTAATTTTATAATGTGCACAGTGTACTGATAATATTTATTCTTTCAGAATCTACAAATAATGATAAACGTGATACCATGTCACCAATTTTGCGATGTAATATCTCCAAATCTGGTTCTTTTTCATCAGACACTAGAGATTTTTTTGATGATGAGATAGCCGATCAGCCAGCACTTATGTTCAGTGGTCCTCCATCAGAGTCATGCAATGCAGAAGATATCGGTGATGGTATATTTCGAATTGGAAGTCATTCCAGTAATAATAAAAAATGTAATTCTCGGATTTACTTTTTATTTTAAAATATTTTATTTAATGGTGATTAATTAGGTGTATAAAACGTGTATACATATTTTTTCCAAATATAGCTAAATCCTTGAAAAGATCCGTAAGTGCTGATGGTTCCTTAAGTGAGAGTCTTAACTCTGACGACCTGATGCTTGATATTGATTGTGATCCAACAGATGATAAATTTATTGATCCTAATAATGAAGACTTATTGAAAACACTGGAGAGTACCAAACAAAACACGTTTAATGAATGGGCATCATTGACATCTCCAAGGTATTAAATAATAATTTATGTAAATGTATAATAATAATAGTATGTAATAACTAATAACAAAATAACTATTGTAATATTTTATACACTGACAAATGAATAAAAAATTGTTATTAGGAGGGAGTAAAATATTTCATTGTTGGGTCTGAAAGAGGGCAATGTTAATGACCTTGGTCGTGTAGCATAGCCAAGTGTTCCACAACTGCCTGCATCTGAGTCATTAAACCGGTTAGCTACACACTGTATAGGTAGTCTGTTTCTCCCGTCACTTATTTTTTTATTTTTTAATAACTTCAGATCAAACCTTTCTCCTTACATGTTTTCTTTTTGATTATTTCACAAAATCATCTAAATAAAATAAATTCTAAGTGTACTCTATGCATATGTAGTTGTGTTAAAATTTTAAAATGATCAAAGCATTTAACAGGTCAAAACGAGTTTTTAAAAGGTACCTACCTAAAAAAAAAATAAGAGTATCTAATAATGTGTAATGTTGAATTACATTAAATAAATAATAAAAAATTAAAAACATATACATCTAAAACGTATTTACATGTTTTTATTTTTTAGAAACAGTAATAGTTCACTAAAAGACGATGTAGTTCCAATCAAAGATGAATCAGATTCAAAAGTAAGTAGGCAATTTAATTTTCCATTTTGGGCGGTGTTGACAATTTGAGTAAATTTAAAGTGGTTAATTATAGAACAGCAATGTGGATGTGATCATGAGCTTCGATCGGTTTCGAGAGGTAACAGACGACATTGCGAGTATCAAGAACATGTTATTCGAGCTAAACCGTGCTCTAATAGAGGTAATAAGTAATTTTAATAATATGTATTTAAAAAATAATAAATATTTAATATAGAAAACAAACTATTATTCATTCATAAAAAAAAGATTACATTTATTTGATAGGTACCTTTATGATAAAGTATCTTCAATCATTAATTCATTATTTCAAGGACCATTTTAAAATGTTTATTTATCAAGGTTAAAAAACAATAAACAATGTCCTTTAAGTGAATTATTTAAGGATCATCGAATTTTATTTTTACATTATACTATACAAATGATATGTGTAATTCTAGGACAAACAAGATTTGACATATCCAGAAGAACAGGAAGTACATTGCTGTTACGAGGATCAAATCTTGGATTTGAAACAACAGGTCAGTTAAATTCTTTCAAATATATATTATTAAATATACATGTCTCCATTTTTTTTTCACACTAATTTAAAATTAATAAATTCAAAATGTGTCTTGTTATCCATTTGAAAACACCTCATTAAATAGAAATACTTAGAAGCATGATTTGCATGATTATCTTAATGCTAAGCTATTTAAATACGAGGGTAATATGCATTTATAAATACCCCGCTGTGTTTCGGAGACAAGTATGCATTTTCCTTGATCTGGAGCTGAGTTGCGGATCGTCCGTTTCAGATAATTTATATGGCACAACAAATGGAACAGAAAGATCGTACTATTCAGATGCTCAACGAACAGATAGCCCAACGACCACGGCCATCGATAACAACAATAGAAACCCGAAATGCTGCTACTCAGACAGACCGAGTATGTAAATTTTACATGTATATTATATATAATAAATATCAAATTGTTTTTTTTTTTTAAGTGTCGGTCAATCACAGCTCCAACGTTATGCACATTCGATAGAGAAGGAATGGCAAATGGACGTCCTGTTATAAGGTAACTCAAATTCATTTTTTTATTCTATAATTAATTTGTGTATACGACTGATGACAATTTACTATTTACACATGGAATATATGTTATATGTTTAATGCTAACAATGACGCAATTTCTGTCAACAATAGTTTCGCGCTGGGAAAGGTAGATAAACTAGACATGGTGTTTTGTTTATTCGCAATGTGTGCATTTGATTATTTATGCTTGTCTATTATAATGCTTTAATCATTTGGCACCCGCACTAATATAAAGGTAGTTTTAAATGTAGGTTTTTATTAATTTTTTTGAAATTATTTGAACTAATCTAATTTGTTTAAGATTGTATTGAAAATAAATTATGATACCTAATACTTTGTAGTTAAAATTATTTACCTTTTTTTTAAAGCAGATATTTTTTATTTAGGTATAATTTATTTACATTTAAAATTTTAATATATCACTTTTGCATGATAGTATTTTTAAACTAACCATAATTATTAATTCCCACAGTGCATGATAATCTATTTCATATTTTTAAAAGACAAGAGACATTTTGAATTTATATAATGGTGAAATATAGTAATATCCCCGGTCCACCCCTTTGCATTATCTAAATGATTTTTTAATAAATTCACTTATTTTGTAAAAAAAATTTTAATACAGTATGTTATTTATAAATATATGTTAAAATCTATAGTAAATGTATCAAATGTTCAAATTATTAAATTAATATACCTATAGTTTAAAATATAACATGTCAATACAAATTAAAACTAGATATTCAGAAAATAAGGATGCAGTTATTTATTGTTGACTGTAACCATGTAGATTTTTTTATACTACAAAAAATAAATAGTCTATTTAATAGACTATTATTGACAATTAGGAATTTTTAATTATATTAATAATATTAAAAATTGCTTTACTGTAATGTTATACATCATATATTTATTATTTATTATTTAAAGTTTACTATGACTATTGTATTTTAAGGTGCAGTGACATGACAGAGAGATCCAAGTCAGTGTCGGGCAATCGCATACGTATCGGCATGCTGAAGCACAAATTTCTCATGGACGCCGGACGTACGTTACCGAACGTTTGATTCCTTCCATGCATTCTCTTCGACCAGTATTAACAAAAACATTCCATGTTTAATGTTCCATTAATAGATTAAAATTAAAAGTAATTTTATTTACCATTTATTTTCTATAAATATAATTTATAACTTTATCTATGTGTAATATACACGTTATTGTTTAAAAATGTACAATTTATGTTTTACAACCTTACATATATATATATATATATGTAGGTTGTAAAACATATATTAATAATTTTGTTTTTGTTTTTTTTTTGTGTACCTTAAATGTGAGTTGTTTTTTCTTTTGCTTAAAATAAGTATCTTTTTTCTACTGTACCAAATAAAACTAGTCACATCTTTTGTTTTGTTTTTATGAATTAAATGTTTTGTTTGTATTCTGTTTAATAATATTTATCTAAAAGAAAATTATAATTTAAACATCACAAACCAACCTTTATAATATTTATATAATTATATGATTATGTGTTTTAATTAAATTTTCCATTGTAGTTACATTATTATAAAATATTTATTATTTATTATTATATAGTCAAACATCAAATGATTTTAAGACTAATAAATACTTAGTTTATCATACCTATGTATAATAATATAGGATACATTATTTATTATAGTCTTAATTACTGTATCTAGTGATTATAAAATGTAAATACTTATTGTTCATTATCATTGTTTTGAAGCTATTATTTTTTCTTTGAACGATTTGTATCAGGACTTAATTTTTATTATCATAATAATTATTTATATTTTTTTAGAGTTAATTTTACTCTTAATATAGTCTATTTATATTTTATAGGCTGTGCAAGTTAAAATCATTGCATCATTGTGCTGCTGTACCTACATTTTAAAATAAAAATATATATATAACATTGTAAAAACAATAAATTATTGCATATATACATTTTAAAATCATTCAAAATCAATGTTATTACCTACCTACTATATTATTTTTCTAAAAAATAGCCGAAAATGATAAGCATTTTGTATTTTATTAAAATATTTTAAAACATTCTAATCTTTATACATTTTTCCCATTGTGTTTACAGAATTTTAATAATGTATGTATAAGCTCTATAATAAGAGTTCTGTATGAATATTTGAACATATATTTAGATTTTTGAATAATATGATAATCAAACCATAATATAATGCTTGTAATATAATTACAAAAACGTATGAGAAATTCAAACATTCCAAAAAAATATTTAATGTCTACAGACTCATTATTTTTAATAATTTATTTATTTGTAAACAAAAGTAAAAATAAACATCATTGTAATACCATTAGCTCCCTTTGCTACGCTCAGAATCTACTCAACAAATATCTACTCAAGTTGTTTAATTAAAATATCTTTGTAATTGATTTTCAGCCATCATACATGTCGTTTGTTTGATATTTTATTTTTTTTTTAATTATTAAATATTTAATGCATTTCTTTATATGAGTATTTACGATCTTGTCTATACATTTTAATTGACTCGTCTATAATTAAATTAAAAAAAGATAATAGCCCATTAAGGTGTACGCCTAGTTAATACAAATATGTACCTACGTCATGAATGGATAATAATTATTCAAAACATATAGGTACCTACTTATAGTGATCATTTTTAATTTAAAATGTACTTATACTTATGCAATGAACTAATGTTTATGACGTACCTACTAACTTGGTGTTTGGTGTAAGTTAAGCATACTAAGCAGTGTAATAGATGTATGATATAGATCCCAATAATACATAATTCTCTGGAAAATGTGTTGTAGGTGTTTTCTTCTATCGCATAAAAATTGTCTCAATTTACTACCTACCTACCTGTATTGATAATGTACAGCTGATACCTATAAATTATAATACATATAATATGAGTTATATTTAAATATTTCTAGAAATAATCATAATAATATCAAATTATACTAGGAAGTGTAATAGATATTTGATATAGATACCCAATAAATAATACATAATTCTCTGGAAAATGTGTTATAAGTGTTATCTTCTATTTCATAAAAATCGTCTCAATTTACTACCTACATGTATTAAGATAATTTACAGCCAATACCTATAAATTATAATACATATAATATGAGTTATATTTAAATATTTATAGAAATAATCAGTACCTATTCTTTTCTACCTTTTCAATTATGTTGTATTTTAATTATGTTGTTTGAAATATTAAATTCTGAAAAAAAAATACTGATATAAAACTGTAACGGTTGTGTGTAGGAATTTCGTATTTTTTCACCTTTAGATCAATTATTTTCCGGCCAAATCTCTCTATGAAAACTTTGAAAATAGTTTCATAAAAATTTGGTAGGTTATAGGTTATAGACCTACCTACTTGATTTTGATAGAAATTTATAATATTTAATCAAATACTTTCCAAAATAAATTGAAATACCTACATTATACAGCCTATATAATATATGAATCTCTTAATAAATAACCCTCAAAAAAAAAATCATTTTATATTATTTCTTTACATACATAGATACTTAATAAACTAATTTTTTAATATTTGATATATTTTTTACTAATTGACTCTCATGTGTACAGGTAGGTATGTAATAATTTATTAGTTTTACTTTTTTTAGAATCTATTGGTTTTACAATGATGGTTATTTATGTATAATTTATATTATTTTATTATATACCTATAATATAATATGTGACATTGTATAATTGTTATTTAATTGAAAACTATTAAATAAAAAAAAAAAATAGATTTTTAATTTTATTTGATATACCTAATGTTTTAATTCAATAATTTAAAAAATGACTAATTGTTAATTAGTATATTAGTTTACTATAATATATATATATATATATATATTTATTTATATATTATAATAGTAAATGATATAGAAGATATAGTTCTGTAGAAGTTTTCTAAAGTGTAGTAGGAATCTCAGTAAATGTTTGGGGTTATTTTCTCTTGTTACCATAATATAATATGTATAGCTTTTAGGTGAAGTAGGTACCATAGACTTATCTTTCGGTGCTCTGTACACAGAAATCAGAATAGGTAATATCGATATATATAATCAATGGTAATATTTAATTTAATTTTAAGATTTTTGTACCTATTTTTATTTATTTTGTGGTCAATCTTTACATGAAGGCGTAAAAAATTAAACATTCATAGGTAGGTAATATATATTTTTATGGGCCAATTGAATAGGTAGGTAACGGTAATATAATACGGTATTAATTATGGTAATTAGACTTTAGAGGCCAATTATATGGATTTAACGACCGTGTGATCACGAACAACTGAATAATTATTTTAATTTTGTACGAAAATAAGATCAAATAGTGGATAGATTAATATAGGTAGGTAGGTAGGTTATAACCATAGAATAACCTACCTGTTATACATAATATTATATTTTGTGGTAGGTAATAGTCTTAATAAATATTTTCAAAGCACCGTTATAATGATTATAATCGTTACCGCATATTACCGATGTTTATATGTAGGCACAGAATTTCTGTAATGAATTAAGGGACTTGCAAGTGGTTAATTACGTCGAAATTAAAATTTTTTTTTTTTGCTTATATCATTTAGCAAGTACCTGATGTGCAATTTTAACCAAAAAAATGACTTGCCGTTTTGTATGATTAAATTTAATCGTTTTTTTTTTTTTTTTTTTTTCACTTACCTATATATTAAGGGGATTGGTAGCGATGTATTATTTCATTGATTTAGACCTAAAAGCCTGACAAAATTAAGGCTACTTAGAATTTTCCGATTTGAAATCTGAAAATATATTCAGATTCTGTACGTTGTTTACTAGAGAATGTAGGAAACAGATTTTTTAAATTTTTGCTAAAAACTTGTAAAAGTGGGGGATACATTTTTGGAAATTTACTAATTTGCAAACCTTTGT
>JAIPRL010003064.1:0-51038 GCA_025469235.1 Pemphigus obesinymphae | reverse complement strand
CCTAGATCATTAATAATATTTTTTGTATCTGATGTCAGTACATCAGATGAGATCTATAAATAAATACCATACATTATTTCTTGTCAAATTATTATGGAAAATAGTAGTTAACAGGTAGGTACTGACTATTATTTATATATATTTTATTTTTTACTTATATATTATATTATACTTTTTGGATTAATTATAATTAATATACTTTAAAATGATAATGTTCATTCATAGTATTCTTTTATCTATTACTATATTTATGAGTTTATGTGCCTTTTACTTATTACCGAACTACAGATTATATATAATTTGCGATTGAACGACGAACAACAATATTTATGTTCTGTAATCTGTGATAATATCAAATAGGTGATTATGACACAGAATATTCTGTGATTATAATACCTATTTAAATAGAATAATATTCTATTATTACCATAACCATAACTTATAGATAAGTATATATCATAGTCAAAACAATAACCGTACGCCAGACTTTTTTGTGGTTTTTTTTTCATTTGGTTTTTTTTGTTTGGTTTTTTTTTTGGTTATTTTTTGCGTGGGTTTTTTTTCCGTGATTCCTCTTTTATACAGTGTATAATTCGGAAAATGGAAAAACAACAAATAAATTTGTCATGCATGATGAAGGAACAATGGACCAACTTTCTTCACCTATATTGAAATGTGAAGTGCTTCCCTGACTTTTTTAAATTCAATATTCCAATATTATAAAAATGTAGTAAAAATTATAAATCATTTCTTTCGATAAAACGATTTTGAGCGAAGCTTTCGATGAATATAGCACAAGTAGTTATTACTATTAGCATTTTTATGGCTAATAAAAATACATCAATATACATATACCTAATATTCTATAGTAAATATTTGATGTCACTTTCCAGTTTCTGGCATTTAAATTTTCCGATTTATAATAATTTTCGGCTCTCTTGGTAGTTAAAATTCAATGCTAAAAGAGCTATTTTTACTTCGATTATTATATTGTTGAAACATTATAATTGTATATAGGTACTATGGTTACAATAATAATAATAATAATAATAAACAAAAAGAAAGTTCTGGGAGGGATTTATCTCTATAATCCCCCCATAATTACACTACTGCAGGCATATTAATATTGTACATAGGAAAGAAAATAATCACATCCACATCTATTATAATAGATATGGATGTTTGTCCGCTTGAATAGCTCCGAATAATACACTTAGAAATAGATTATTACTTGTTTCGTATTATTTATCTTAAAAAAAATTTGTCCAATTTTATTGACTTAAATGTTTATATAGATATGAGGTAAAATTTGATTAAATATATTTGTACGTTAGGCATTAGTTAGACAATTGTCTGAGTTTGTTGCTGCTTTAGAAATACCTACTATTTCAAATACTACATACTTGAAAGTGCACTCAGATTTAAGCAATAGTATACGCAAACAGTATGGGATGAAATACAAAAGGCTGGAGTAAAAGAAAGAGAATTAGCTATACAAGCTGGAGATGTCGTTGCTGATGGAGTTCCATTTTGTACAGTAGTAGCGGATGGTCAATGGTCGAAGCGTAGCTATAAGACAAAACACAATGCACTATCAGGAGTGGTATATAAATATAAATATAGCACATATATTTTTACAATTAATATTCATTATGATATTTTTAGGATACTGTAATCGGTTTTAAAAGTAAAAAAATTCTATTTATCGGAATTCGTAATCGGTTTTGTATAATTTGCCATTCCGCTGATTCGACAAAAGAAAATAAGCCCATTCATAATTGTTTTTTGAATTGGGATATGTCTGACTGCAACATCTATGGAAGCTGATGGAGTGGTGGAAGGATTTTTGAAAAGTGTAGAGTTACATAACATAAAGTTCAAGCGACTAATTGATGAAAATTTTACTTTTGTAAAATATGTTTTATAAAACATTTTTAAATTTTAATATAATTAAATTTGGTTTTTAAAGGTGACAGTAGTGTCAGTAAAAAGGTTAAGTGAAATATTGCCATTTGACCCAATTTATTAGTTTAAAAGATTGAATGTCGCAATCATTTGTTACTGAATTATATGCAAAAGTTATTAGCTATGAGTAAAAATACGTCATTTCCAATTTCGTTGAGAAAATTTATGCAAACAAATATTATGCGATTTAGAACAGCAGCTGTTACAAGCTATAAGTTATCGTAAAGGAGGTATTACATGCTCACCATAGATAAGTATACTATATAGATGGGCTACTCAATGTTAAATTATTGTACCGCGCTAACAGCGCTCAAGTGCCTGTACATAACTACTAAAACAGTGTAGCCACGCTTACTTTTCAAAATATTGTTTTTTTTTATTGTATTTATTGTTTTCATTTTCAAATAAATAACAAACAAAATTATTTTAATAATAATTTTTATTAAAAACTGTATACAAATATATATATAAAATTAATTGTAAACATAAAAATTAAAGATTAAATAACAAATTATTACAGTTTTCAGCACATTTTATTATAAACATTATACAACATAATATGGTAGATTGGTATATTATCATTTAAACGATTAGTCAAATTATATTAAAACAAAAAAAAATTAAATATAATAACAATTAATATCGACTTATTTTTAAAACATAATTTTATATTAAATATATACAGATTTTCAAATAATTTGATTGTCTATTTGCACAATTTTTAATAGTATACATATTATATATTAAACAGAATTGAATTTACGTTGGACTTTACATTTACTATGTTTTAAATACCATACATGTGCCATTTTTTTATTGGGTCCATTTCACGTTGTTGAAGTTTTCGTTTGCCCAATAAAATACGATTTACTTCTGTACAATAATGGTTAATAACCATATTAATTATTTTTTGAGGGAAAATTTCTTGGTGTTCAGGGCAGTCCAAAACATTGTTAAAATTAAAAATATTGGAGACTTCAATAGTAAGATTGTGAAGAATTTTTTCATGGTGACATAAAATTGAAATTTTTTGCCCTACATAGCGAATTGTTTGTTGAACAATTGTTTGAAAAGAAGAAGATGGATATTTTAATATATTATAATAAGATTGGTACTCTCGAGCGCCAATAAGTTGGTGTTCTTTAGAAATAATTTTTGAACACAGCTGATTAAGGCAATATTTACAATTTTTAAACAGATCTTTATTTAGTTTTTTCAATATGTACCCGGCTATATAGGTTTCTGTTTGGCCTCGTACATGTGTTGTCATTGTTGACAACTGATGAATTGTTTGAGGAAAATCTGCCGCTGTACAATTATTTGTAGTGGATGTTGAAAATTGTACAGCCTTATCAAATAAATTTTTAAAAGTTAAACTACCTTCTGTAAAATCTTCTTCGCTATTTGCTCCTGGAGAATGTGGCGAAATCAAGTTATTTAAAACTAAAGGTTTTGTAGACAGAAACAAAAGAATGACAATTCGGATTTATGGAACCTATCGATCGAATTGTCCCAAAAATGTTTTCAAGGGAGTCTTGATTTGAATGTCTTGGCAACATTGACCGAATACCTTGAGAGGCCAACACTTTGTATAGAGTTTGAAAAGCTGAAAAAATAATTTTTCATTATTGTTAATTGAGTAATTGATTTGAATAACAAAACCTTTTATTGTTGATATCCAATTTTGAATGGTAGGAGTTGATATTTTTTTGCCATTTTGATCAACAAAACTCATTGTACTAAGTACTTTCAAGCTGTTTGTCCAGAGTTCACGATGACTATTCTTTTTTACAGCTGTACGGTACTTTTTACCATCAATAATTTTGTCAAAACTACCATTTAGTGAGTCGAACAAAATATCAAAAAACGTGCACAATGAAGCAGTATCTTTTGCATCTGAGTTTATGATATCTCGAGCTGTAGAAAAATAATGAAATAATTTATAACTATTATTATATAAGAATAAAAAAATATGTATATATTTACTTACAAGCTAAGAAAAACATTGTAGATGCCACTCGTTGAGAAAACACTTGTGTTGCATACTTCACCTTCATTTTCTTAACTTTTTCAGGAACAATGTGCTGGTGTGTCAGTCTTGGAAACATTTTAGAATCCGATATTAAATTATCGACATTGTATAGTTCTTGCAAGTGAGACCATTTAGCACGTTTTTCAATACCGTCAATAGAATATATTAGGTCTTTTGTCATTAAATTGTTTGTAATGCACTTCATTAAGTGTGGTACATCATATATATGAACCAATTTAAATATTTGGTTTGCAATCTCAATTTCATAAAACTAGTCATTGTGTGGTATATTATTTTGTATATGTAATCTCCTCATATCTCGTTTCAAATGGTTAATGGCACTCACATTTGCAGAACCTTGGTCACTTATAATGGCAACAACACGTAAATCAGTATCATGTACTTTGTGGATAACCTGTTAATATGTATACAATTATTATTAGACACTTTTAGTATCACATAAAAGCAAACTATATGTTTGTATTTGGATTTGAAGTCTTGTAAAGAGTGAGGCTGCAGCAGTTAGTTTGTCAGAAAATTTATCTACTAAGTATGTGTTGGCAAATTTGTCGGCTGCATGTAGCCTTATGTGTCTTAAATAATTCTCTTTTAGTATTCATACGACGGTATTTTTTCATTACCTTAGTGGTAATAGAATACAATCGTTTGCACCTAGGTGTTAATAAACTGCATTTTTTTACACCAATGCTAGCTAACAAACCTATATTAAAAAAAAAAAAATTGTCACAATTTACGTTAAAATGACCCTCATGACAGTTAATAGGATTGGAAATATGTTAGGATTTATGTAGTTCTTTATTAGAATGTGTTGAGAATATATTCTAATAATAAATATACCGATGGGTAATTTAGCTTTAGATTAATGTTTTGTGACTTATAACTAGTGTGCATTAAGCCATCGATATTATAGAATCTCAATATACTTTCAGAATTCTTAGTCTATTATAATTAAAATATTAATTAACCAGGATTTTTATTGGACTTGTGATAATTTGCGGGAGGTACAATGTTTAAGCCATCAACGCTTATAGCAACAGGCTCGACATGCACATCATTTACACTATCTATATTAATTAGCAATTAGGACATGCACAAAATATATATTAACTACTGGTATCATTGTTACAGATGTTCACCATCGGTCGTGATTTACTGGTTAATCAGGCCCGTCGCTAAGATACAAGCCATGCATCGCTATAGGGCAGCAAAAAATATGTACGGGCCGTGCATATCATATCATTACAAGATACCATAGCAACCGTAGTTTATTAACCATTTCAGTTAAGCAGCAACCTAACATTTTTATAAATTGGACAACCTGTATAATTGATATTCTCCGTTTTCAAAAATTTCAAATGTTTGTTTTTATATAAAATTTAATTTCATGTGCATTGTGCTCATATTTTACTTTTACTATTTTAAGTTTTACCTATATTATATTATTATATACAATGGAAGTTATAGTAAGTAATGTTATTTGTCATTTTTATTTTCTCTCATAAATTTCATCCAATTGTTTACACTTTATAGAAATGTCACAAATGCATGGTATATATATTCAGAAATAATGTATCTGCACATGTGTGTAATATAAAAATTATCTCAAAACAATCTTACCAGCTCGTATTCAAAAAGAACAGGAAAAATCGGGTATATTGATATTTAAATATTTTTATGGTATATTATTCTAATATAATATATACAGCAGAACCTCGTTATTTCGGACTAATTGTGGCTTTAGGCTATCCGAATTAATGAAAGTCCGGATTTAGCAAAAATTAATGAAAACAGTTGTGGAGCATGAATATTAAATACAAGTAGATGATGTTTTAAAATGATTCTTAAAAAATTGTTATACAATACAGAATTTGAAAGCTGTTCTTCTTTAACAAGACCTTGGTAATGTCCATGTTCTGGTCTCTCCTGATATAATGGACGAACATGCCATCTACGTTTACTGGAAAATTATTAGTTAAAAACAATATAAAACAAATATTGTATAACTAATAAATAATTATAATAATTACCGAGGTTTTTTCATTGCTTCATTTAATGCACATAATAAACTTAAAAAGTAATTATTTATTATAATAATAAATAAATAAACAAAATAAGTACCAAATATATACTACTATCTAATATCTATAATACATACATACATTTATTATATATGTTAACGTATCCTAACCAGGAACGTTAGTCAGGTTAAATAAATAAACACAGTCGGCTTTATGTAATATTTGACTATAATTTAAAACAGATTTTTATATAATTTATACGAAACAGAAAATAAACACAGATACACGCGATCGCACCTTCACTCGAACGGACATCGATAACGACTCTCTTATTATTACAACTAACAAGGTACTGGGGAGTATTGGCCAGTGTGACCACCCCTAACATAATTTAATTGGGTATCATATATATATATATATATATATATATATATAAATGAATTGCTGTTCGTTAGTCTCACTAAAACTCAAGAACGGCTGGACCGATTTGGCTAATTTTGGTCTTAAATTATTTGTGGAAGTCCAGAGAAGGTTTAAAAGGTGAGTGAATATGAAAATGTTCGGAATTAAATAAAAGCCGTCCACTCTACCAGCCAGTGGCACTAAGCACACGCTTACTCAAGTGCGTACGGCCATAGCATAAATAAATAGGCATGTCACCTAACGATAAGAATATCATGGATGAAAGAGTCTCGGTATCTTAATAATAATATATGCACAAAGTTGAAACACGTCTTGAATAAACAAAATGATAATGCAAGTGTTTTATTAATAGATATTTTAATTCATAACAATATTACAATAATTTTAAATTAAGCAGGAAATAATTTTCCTTGAATTTTGTCGTTTATTCCATGTCTGGGGAACATTTTCTGCGCCGTGTTATCTAACTGACATGCCTGTTTACTTATGCTATGGGTACGGCAATCTCCATGGTCGTGTTTTGTTCTTTTCATCTACGTTCACGAGAACTTTCTTTACTTCGGTGATGCTTTGCATCACAGATTGATAACAGAGAGCGCTGTTGTTGTTTTAAATATGGCTGCTTGTTTTGGGATAAAGTCGTATTATAGATTATTGTAACTCGTAGGATTAATATAAAAAATGGTACATATTTTTAGTAATAATTACTCGTATATATAATAATTTATATATTATATTATATTCATACATTGCTATTTAAAAAGTATTGATAATAACATTGGAATGATAAAAATATTATGGTAATGAATAATAATAATATAAATCGAAGTTGGGAACTTAGAACATACTCGTTTTTCGTAAATATAAATAAACAATATATCTAATTAACAACTTCAGGTTATGCAAACTTTAATTTTCTTTGATTAGGTATATATTTTTTAAATTTAATTATTTTTGCGAAGCGTTTTCTAAAAATGAATATCTTGAAACTTTCCGATATTTTTAAATACGCTCATTGCACTCCCGATACAAGAAATTTTGTAGAAGGCGAACAAGTATTGCTTGCAAAACATATTATTCTGTGTGGAAAAATTGAAAAGGTATTTTCGTCGTCAAACACAAGACTTACTTAAACTTTATTATTATGAATTTGTATGATTATAACAAATATGGATTGATATCTTGTAGTCTTCATATAATTTACTGATGTAGGCACAACTAGGATTACATTTTTTTGAAGGGGATATTTTTATAAATATTTTTAGTAACACAGACTTATAGGGAGTAAATATGCTGTTATGAAATGTTATTGTTTGGGGGGAGCCAACCACTAATTGTGACTATTTAGGTGATTAATATTTATTATATTCCTACTCTATTAACTATTTAGAAGTGATCTACTATACAAGAAGTTTTATTCTAAATATAGTATACTAATTAAAACCATTGTTTATTATTTGCCTTTTTTAAATAAACTTCCCCAGGATAATGGTATAATTTCAATTAAGAGTTTAGTTGTACAATCTTCACATATACGAGAAATGCCTCATGAAATTACAGGAGAGTTACACCTTGATAATGATAAGCTACAAATTATAAAGTTTGTTTGTACATGTAAAGCTGGAGCATCTGAAAGTTGTAAGCATACTGTTGCAGTATTGCTTTATCTAAATAGGTATACAAGTAATTTAAAATAATTTTTTTTTATATTTAGTAGACCATAATAGACTTATAGTTTAAGGAATAATATTTATTATTATTACTTATTTCTTACTAAATATAATAAATCCAAAATTACAAAATGAATACACTTTTTCATGCGTATTACATATTTCAACCACATGTTGTCATCTCCAGCACGATTCAACCACTGTAGTATAATACTTATACGCATTAAAAAGTATATTATTTTTGTGAGTTTCGGTTTATTATATTTAGTATAACCAATCACAATTGCTGAAGTTTAATTTTAGTACTTATTTCTTATAATATAAACTTATAGTTACAAGTATATGTGGCTCTGTACTATTTAAAAGACCTAATTATAATTAATTTTGTAAATTTCTAAATACTACACACTCCTATTTACATTAAATTGTACATGGCCTTGGTAACAATATATATTTTGAATTCAATATTCAATAATAAAGTTCAAACATTTGTAAAAAACCAAATTCTATAAATTAATTTTTATTGTTTTATATTATATGAATAGGTATTGAAGAACTACAATAAATGAAATTGAAAATTTATCTAAAACAGTAAAAGAGTATACATACCTACATAAGAAAATAAATAAAAAACACAACATTGTAATACATACTCTCAGAATCTTAAATATATATAAATATTGAAAAATAAATTTACAAATATATTTGGTAAAGGATGGTAATTCTCAATGACTACATACATCTAAAATTGTCTATCACCCCCAAGAATAAATTCTTAATTACGCCACTTTATGCCGAGGGTAATTATTTACCCCACGCGCTGTACTACAGGTTAAGAGGACATTGTACTTAAAAATTGTCAATGACAAATTTTCATTCTAGTATTTTTCATTTTTATCAACTTATAAACATGTTAGAAATACGAAATAAAAACAAATTATTACTGACTAAATTTTGTATAAAGTAAACAAAAACATTATCGTACCAATTTTTATTTTATTTAAATTTAAATCTATGAGATTACTGGGCCTCACTGAGACATACTCGTGTGGAGGCCCAGGGTTATCTACTATACATTATACATTTACATAAAAATTATAACTAACAGATATTTACAATACTTGTGTTTGAAATTAATATCCTAATTGTAAACAATAAAAGAAAAAAACAAAAAAAAAATATTAATAATATAAATATAGACATAGAAATAATAGGTAACAATAAGATTCTGAATGACAATATGTGAGCGAACAGAGTTGTATATTTTTAATCATATTTAGTGACGTCACATTCTTACATTAACCAGTGTGTGATATGTTTCTTAAACAATGGCATTGGCATGTTTGCTAAATAAGTTGTCATTGAATTGAAAATCTGAATCCCTATGGAATCAAAAACCTTTCGATAATTGGATTTTTTTGGCAAAAATTGAGAGTATTTATTTAGTGCGTACCTAGTATTGACACCGTGGTTCAAAGGGAACAGTATATTGTGTTTTTTTATATACATAATGCTTATTTTAAAGTACAGGTTTTTAATATTCAATACATTAAACTCTTTAAATATTTTTTCGGTTGGATATCTGTGGTCTTTTTTAATTGCAACTTTGATAATTGTGTTTTGACAGGTTTGAAGTAAAGAGAGAACATTATCATAGGTTCCACCCCACCTATTATACCATATGTAATTTGCGATTCAACAAGAGCTAAGTAAAATATTCTGATATCTTTAGGTGGTAGAATATCACGAAGTTGTTTGATTATATAAATTGATTTGTTCAACTTATTACAAACAGATGTAATTTGACTTTTCCACTTCATATCAGAGCACATTTCAATACTTAGATATTTGAAATTTTCAACTATATTGATCGATTTGCAATGACATGGGTCTGAAATCTGACATGTATTATCGTGGATTTTAATTGAATTTAAGGTCGGTAAAGTGGGCTCGGTGAGAGAATGTAGTATAATAGTTGATTTTTCAAAATTTAAAAATAAGTTATTACACCTAACTAGCTATTAATGGTTTTAAGGTCTGTCTCAATATATTAAAAACCTCCTTCAATGTATTAGCTATGCAAATTAGTGCAGTATCATCAGCGTAGCATATTACTTGACTTTTTAAATTAAGTGTTTTAATATCATTTAGTTGGATATTAAATAAAATAGGAGATAACGTACCTTGTGGGACTCCACATTTTATTGACAACTCATTACTGATGGAATCATTAATTTTTACCATTTGTTTCCTATTATTAAGATAGGATGTAAAAAGAGAAAGAGCGGAACCTGATATTCCAATACGATTCATTTTATTTAAAAGTATGTTATGATCTACTGTATCAAACGCTTTGGTTAAATCGAGATAAATAGTAGCGCGTTTTTTCCCTTTATCTAAGGCAGTATATATAGTTTTAGTTACATTGGCTATAGCTTGATCAGTGCCCTTACCTGGTCTGAATCCAAATTGGTATTTAAAGAATAGATTATTTGATTCTAGAAAGTCTAGTAACCTCTTTTTTATTATTTTTTTAGAATATTTTTGCTATATTTGAAATTACTGAGATTGGCCGGAAGTTACTATATGATGTAGTTGGACCTTTTTTGTGTATTGGTGTGATTATGGCTACTTTAAAGTTATCTGGTATTAGGTTTTGAGAAATACATGGGTTAAATATGTGACATAAGGGTATACAAAATATGGTATCATGTTTTTTTAATAAATCAGTTGTAATTTTATCAATTCCAGGAGATGACCCATTTTTCAATTTGGAGATTGCTTTTAATATTTCTTCTGTAGTTATAGTTTCAAATTTATTTAAGGAACACTTATTTTGAATTTCTGTATTATTTAATTCAGATGGAGTAATAAAGGGGGTGTTTTCAATTTTACGCTTATGTATATATGCAACTAAATCTGATGCCACGTTAGCAAAATAATTATTAAATTGATTAGCTAATGTACTATTTGAAAAATATATCTGAAAAATCGACCTAAAAGCGTGACAAAACTATGGAACTTTAAAAAGTCGGATTTCAATTCTGAAAACTGTTTTGAATTCATCAGTTTGTCTTCTAGGGATCAATCGAGGCGTTTATTTTAATTTTATTTTAGTCGTATTATTTATCATTAAAAATCACAATTTTCCCTCATGATCATTTAAAAATGAGGTGATCAACTCCTTTTGTTCAGTGTTTGCTTTCTTACTAGAACTATTTAAATACAATTTTTTACTCATCATTTTATTTATTATTATACAACACTTACATATCTAAATAAATAAATAATTATAGAAAGGAAATAAAACATATAGAACAGTAAAATACTTATACCTAAGCATATAAAATTTTATACCTAAACCACAAAATAGATGGCACCGATGTACATCATAATATAAACATTTCAATTTTAAACACAATAACGTCTTTAAGAGAATAGCCAAAATGATAACGTCGATTGGCTAATAACGTCAAATATTGTATTCATGCCAACTACGCTCAAATACGACGATCACGCATTAGTGGAATGGACCCCCAGTATAATATCTGTTATTTTCAACATCCGAGGTCACCCATTTACTTTACACAGAAATATAGGCCAGTGACATAGCCTTGGTTAGAGTACTCTTACCACAGATTAAATTGTTTCATTTAACTCATTGCAGTGATAAAATAACGCGCACCAAGTTCTAACAGCTGTTATATTATTAAGTAACATAATGTGACATCGATCATTCCGTCGTACATAGTCGCCATTTTGCCAACACGTTAGTAATATACGCACACGCACATCTACTGTTGTCTATAATTTGAAATTATTATTATTATTACATCTTTAAAAAGCATCTAGTGCATAAGTACGTTTTTATTTAGTATATCCTTTTATCTTTAATTTTTATTATATAAATTTTTTACGTCTTCTTTCAATTCTATCTCTGTACTTCTCTACTATATATTGTTGATAATTTTTTTTAACTAATAGAAATGTATTTGTACTTAATGTATAGTACCTACTTAAAGTAATACCTATATAAAGAATATATCATAACTCTAGATAATTTATTTCAATCTTTCCCATCGCTGAACATAAGATATAACTTGGTATATTTTTTGTTTAAATATCAAAATGGCGCTCGAAATTACACTCAATAACAAGCGGCTAGAAGAGTATCCAGAATTAAAAGTTCGAGACACCCGAGTAGATATACTACAAAACATCCATGAACTCTATGGTATCCCAATTATTCTCAAACATTTCAAAATCCACCATCAAGATTTTTCCAACAAGAGCTTTTTGTTAATGAAATAAGCATTCGACTTATTTTTGCAACAGCAAAATAATAACCAGAATTGAATGCTGTGACTATGGTTGGCATTGACAAAACGTTTAAATTTTTCCCAAGTCACCCAATAGACTTGAAATGTCTGTTCACTTTTCAAGTAGTGTTTAAGAATGTCGTGATTATTTACATTGTTTGTAATCAATACCTACATATTGCAACTATTTTTTTTTAATACTAGATGTTATAAAAAATAACAATATACCCATATATAAGTAAAATTAATATATATTATACAAAAATTGTAGTAGGTAATTAAAAAAAAATGTTCCTAGAGTATTCGTAAAAAGATTATAGATAACTAATTTAGACACATTTTCTTTATACATATTATTTTTTCTTTTATAATTTATATTAATTTTACTTGTACCTACATATTGTTATTTTTATGATTTGTTTATATTTATTTTTAAAAGAGTATTGAATTTTTTGAATTTTAATATATTTATTTTCCTGTTACAGGCATTTCCAATGGTCTATGTTTTTTTGGATAGTATAACAGAATAAACTGTGCTTTGTTCACCATCATCAGAGAAATCTTGCCACTCAATTATGATCGGGTCAGGTTGGTCACTGGCATGGACTATGAATAAAAAAACTGATGAATGTGGTTACATAAATGTTTCCATCCAGCAAATTAGTAGCTATGTTATTGGTTTCATTACACTCGAGTAATATTCAAATAAATTGTCTTTTTATTATACTTAATGAAAACCATATAATTTAATTTGAGTTTTAGTTTGTCTTTCGCCACTGTTATCGTAAAATGAACATTGTCCTCAATTTAGTTAAGATTCATGAAGTAGCAAATTGACAATATGGATGTAGTATATAACATATGAATGTGAAACTTGGGATGCCACGAAAGATGATTATTAAAAGATTAATACAATAGAAAAAAAATTCAATATGATAATATATCGATTTATTTATTGATGATAATAACACAGATTAAATGAAACCAGATTGTGCACTCGGGCTTAGAATAATAGAATCGTGAATAAGATGCTGTGATTGGGTGCCCGCTAAGTGGCGTATCCAGTTATAATGAATACATTTATTGTATGCTTCATTTACAATATGTTTGCTACACTGGTCGATTTAATCTATAAACCTTGAACGTTATTTACTGTTCATAAATGATAATAACTAATATTAGGATTTAAATCATTAGAAAATCATTAAAGACTTTTAGATTCGAACATGTGGTAACACTAATTTGGGGGCTCGATAGTAATTATCGAATTCGATTTTTTTTCGAAAAGTATTGAGTGCACAATCTGGTTTCATTTAATCTGTGATAATAATACCTATATTATGATATTAGCAATGACTAACCTAATTAGGATAAAACCATTGAACATTATAGAAATGTCACTTCAGGTGATAATAGTTTGTTTACAAAAACTAAGGACTGGCCTCGAAGTTATCATTGAACGTAAAACTGAGGACCTGCTCTGAAGTTAGTAACGTTAATTCCGCTATATATAATATATATTTATATGCATTAATTAATGTAAGCATCTTCAAATTACTGATTACAGCCATTACAGTATAATATCTGTTTTAAAAATTGATCAACAGCTGTTATTTTTAATATTCAAGATCACTCATTTACTTTACACAGAAACATAGGCAGTGGCATAGCCCTGGTAGATAATAACTGCATCAAACGACAAACGTTGTTACAACGTACGAGCACAGGATTTAGTTTAGATATACATATTTGGTATAACCCGTCCAATTCATCTGCGCCCTTGACGAACGTCGCATTTTTAAATTTGTAGAGGTTATTAAAATTGCGGAAGTCCGAATCACAGATATGTTGTCTACATACTTTTATTACATACTATGTCAAGTAGATCTCTTTTTGTTGAGTCAGTTAGATCTACAAAATATACAGGGATCTAGATGGTCCAATATCTATTTGATCGTTTACCAACTGAACGAATCGAAACAATGTTTCAAGATCTGACGACTCGCTAACTCAATGATACCAATAAATACTCCTGGGATTTGATAATTCATCGCAATTTGCGAATCATATTTAATAATTCAGTACACAACATTTACACAGTATGAAGAAATTAGAATCTGTTATCATGAGCAGTGTTGTTTCTGTTATTTTGTGTCTTTTACAATATTATAATTATTATTGTGTAATATGATCTATCTCATGTAAAACCTATAATATATATAATGTTCAGTAATTATAATATAGTCATTTACTTTTCTATGATAATATCATATCCTTTTTATCTTTTAATTTGAATGCATAACAATAATATAGTATAGTAATAGTAATATAGTTATATATGCATAATATAGTAATAGGTGTTTTTGTTATTGTTAACACAATACGTGTTTTACTGGTAAACGGGCAAAATCCAGTGGCGGTTATACATGATGTTCAGGGGGGGGGGGGCGAAGACAGTAGAGTTATATCAGTTTTTTAAAAGGGGGGTAAACATTTTAAATGTCCCAAATAACTGAACAAAAAACCCGCTCGCAGATACCAACCTACTAAATTTGAAAAATCCGTAATTCAAATTATTACATGTGCAATTAAACTTAAAAATTTGTTTTATATTTACATAATATATACGTAATATTTATGTAATAGTACGTTTTAAGAGGACACCACACATGCGTTATTTTACCAAATAAAACAGTTTTGCAGAAAAAAAAAAAAAAATGTAATTAAGAAATAAAATTTGTATAGAACACCGATAATTTTTCTTTCAATATTGTCTAAAAATTTAGTTTCGTAATTTCGACTACAGCTCTAGTAAATCTTTTCCGTGTAAAGCAGTATTGTTAACAAATAACGTTATTACACAACAATAAAAAGACGTACTTACCTACTGACACAGAATTATTTTTATGTCTATATAAAACTCCTTAGAAAGCGAGTGTGTGGCGTCGGTTATTTCGTGCTCAATTCAATTTACTCTAATATTCGAAATAATAAAAATGTTGAACATTTTTTACGTAGGTTTTTAACCTTTACCAATGATTTTCAATAGGCAGTAAAAACATGGCTACAAAACCCGAATAAAATGGCTAGTTATAGTAATTATATATAATATATAAATGAATGTAATTAAAGATACACCTTTTAAAAATTAGTATAACAAAAATTAATTCACAGGTATACGAATCTATTGAACTGATATGAATATATAATTATTTTCGATAGTTGAAACGAATCCGAATTTGTGAGTTGAGAATTGATTCTTAAAAATGGACCGATTTGAATCATACGACTCAGGTAAATGAGTTGAAATTCACATGCTTAATAAAAATAACAATAACAATAAATCGATATTAATATCGATTATATGTGATATCGATTAAATGCACTATCGATGGACGATGTAGCAAAGTAAAATAGTCTCTTCGCTGATGACGCAATGGTATCAAAAAATCGGTATATAGAGTTTGCATTCTAGCTATTCGTGTTTTGTTGCTTAAAATACCATGTTCTGCAGATTAGTTGAACCGTGTATTATGGTATACCAAGTGATTTACTTAACGAATCTTTCTGCTACCAGAGTTACCAAATGTTACCGTATAGTTGAATATATTCAACTTTTTGGAAGTGTGGTTACTGATTTTGATATTATACCGCTAGACGCTGATACAACAGAAAAAAATAAATATACAAAACACGATTGTCTCATTATATACCTACTCTTCCACTCAAATTAATATACATTTTTGTAATATTACATAGGTGCCTAGACATAATATATATTCATTGTTTAATTTGTATGTATTTATTTATTATGTTTATTCTCTTTCTATGTTATTATAATATTCTTTAAATAAATGCATTGCATAATAAAAATTATTATATTTTTGTAGTTAATATTCGTAGAATTTTCGTATTTTTTTTTGTAGTGACATTGTAGTAAAAAACAAATAATAACAAGTTGTAGTCAATATTTTGTTGAAAACTTGAAATTTAATATGTACCTGTATGGCTGTATGTTTTGATAAGGAGTTATACCACACATGGGTATACCACAGAATATAGGTGTAATAATATTCTGTGGGTATGCTTTGTAATTATGAAAACATTTCGACACACAGTCATCAAAAGAACGACACGAAGAAGTGTGAACCCCTCCCCCTTCTTTTCTATGGACTAGGTAGGTACCAGGTGGTAGGTGTATAATGATGCATTTCCAAAATATTCAATACTTGAAAATGCCATTTTATTCATTTTATCAATATAATATAAAATATATACCTAATACAAATGGTAAATGTGACTTCCTTTATTGAATCCAGTAGGTATAAAGATTTAGTTGACAATCGTGTCTGCAGGAGGTCTATTTTCCAAGAGACGGACAAAGACAAAAATATAACACTGGAATGACAACTGGTCAAGAACTGCAGCTGCAGCATAGTTACTTTCACCAACAGCAGTAAAAACTAAAAACGTATCGATAATAATATTCGAACACATTCTATACCGACTAGTTTTTACTTATTATCGTTTGAAAATGTATTGTATTTTCATTCGAATTTTATATTTATTTCGAAAATAACGAATAAATATCTAAATATAATTTATTCTATGTAGTGAAAATATTGTCATTAAAATAATTTCCTAAATATTGATATATAGCGATAACCTTTTTGATCCATTCAAATAAATTTTCATTCATAGCATAACCATAGATTATACACGTTATTATATTCGATTGCAATGTTAATTTATTGAAATATTATCAGAAATACTTCACTGACATAATATAGATATGGTAATAAATTATTTCCATGTCAGATGTCTGTATAATAATATAATCATTAATTACAATATTTTTTTAATTGTGACTTATTTTTATTTCGCATGAATACACGTACCTAACTATCATTTAAACTATTCATTCTCTAAATAGTAAACAACATATTTTAATATCGTTTCGTATTTCAATGAATTCGCTACGACGCTACATCTAAAATAATGTATATACATTATACAATATACATATTTACCATACTATTTTACTATTTTCTATTTGCTTAAATATGTTCCAAAATTATTAGCATTTTTTTTTTTTTTTTTTAATTGCATCAATTACATACAATATTATTATTTGTTTTCATGCTGCATGCAAATATTTTATTGGAGTGATAAGGGGTCATAACTCAGACGTACTAAAGTCCAAATTCATTTTATTTTGATGTACCTTATTTGTCCTTAATTTTTGTGGGTGATTACTTACAATGTAATATTGTATTACTATAGGTACTGATTCGTACTAAATGAATTAGAAAATATAGATAAAATTGTTATAATAACAGTGGCAGTTGGTTAATAGGTATTTTGTATGATAATAGGAAAAAAAGCAAAAAAAAAAAAAAAAGACGAATTGTTTTAAAGTTTGCATATAATATTACAACGAAATAATGGTAATTCAGTATTTTTATTACATTTGTTATTAATTGTCCAAAATATAATGGGTATAATACTATAATTACATTTTAATCAATTGTATAATAAATAAATAATTTTGAATAATTACCTATATAATTATAATATTATAATATTTGTATTTGTATTTTGTGATTTTGTATTTTTTTGATTTATAATTAGATATACTTTAGACATTCCAGATTTTTAAACAGCAATTGCACATGCCACACACTTTTACTAAGAATTTTTATAATATTAAGAATTTGAGAATTAAGATTATAAAGATTATTATTAAAATATATATTTTATAATATTTATATATTTTATTATATATTAAATAATATAAATTATTGAAACAATTTATTTATTTAACTATTTGTGTTGAAATATTATTTTAATAAAATTATATCTGTGATTATTGAAAATGATTTATTTTACTATTATTTTTAAAATGACAACAAATATAATGAAAAATACCTAATTATCATTATTTTGTTACCTATATTACATATAAAATCCAAACCAATTTGTCTTTTTTTTTCTATAACTTTTTTTCCATGGTATTTTTCTTTGACTTTTTTCCTAGATCAATTTTGTACTTAGTAAATTTCACTGTAGTAAAATGAAAAATAATAGTAATTATTCCAATAAGTAATAAATATTATGTTCTTAATGTTAAACATTTTTTAATCCGCAGGGGAATAAGCCCTGTAAATTTAAATTAATAATTATTTATGATTGTTTAAAAGTTAAACTGATAAATATAATATAAAATATAAATATCAATAAAAAAAATTAATTTTTTTACATAAATAGGTATACGGAAAAAACCAATTCGAACATCGATAGTTATTGAAATTAAAATACAAAAAAGAAAATTTAGTTTCTTTTTTTATTAATCATCACAAAAAAAAAAAAAAAATTCAATCATAATTCATAAAGCCAGTAGTAATATTAATAATAATTTTTTTTTTAAAAAGAACATGTCAAATTTTTAATTATTTTCGACTAAATGAAATAGTTAAAGATAATAATAATATAATAAAATAATAATCATAGGTAAGTAACAAAGTTCTTAACAGGTTACACAATAAAATTTGATAATATCTATATTTATTGTTATCTGCTTTTAAATTTTGATCATTAATTAATATTATAATATAATTTATTTTAGACTTTTTATTTACATTTACATTTTCGACGTACTTACAAATTATTATTAACTGTGTTATCATTATCTTCTGTGATTTTTTTTTTTTTTTGATGAGTGATTACACGATGAGACATAATATTTCCTATAAATATTATTAATTACCAATATTATATACCTATTATGATATTATAAAATATTTTATTGTATTTAATTAAAAACATACAACGAGCATGAGACATAAACTTGAACTTTGGTTTTTACCCCTCGAGATTCCATAAATATAACCATTGAACATTGACTTATTACCGTCTTTATAATATTTTATAATTTATTAAAAAATAAAATAAAAATAAATTTAATAAGTAAATTTAATTTATACGAATATTATTTGACTATTAGATGGAAATTTGAAACTGACATAACCAGATTGTACAGTCCAGTTGGCAATTTAAGTTGGATGTAATAATACTTATTAGGTAGTATCAGAAAATATGTATTATATAGTTATTAATAATTATAAATTTCATATCTTATTGCATACCTACACATAGATAAAGACAGACATTTACAAGATATTGTTGTAATAATAATTTTAATTTGGGGTTTTCCTGCTTGGTTTATATATAGCTATATTATGTGTACCATTTTAATGTTGTTGATTGGCAGCTATTATAATGTCGTTTGTTATTTTTCGAATGAATCATATTCAATGTTAAGTATGTACAGTGTTATAATATTATACAACCATACCAACTGCTAGTATTTTATACGGTACTAGTGGAAAAGAAGCCAAGGAAATAAAACACAAATAATTATGTTTTTTTCGAAATACGAATTAATAAAATTGATTTGAAGATTATATTTAACAAAATAATAATAATAGGGTATTTGTTATTAAATTTGTTGCTGATTTCTCGTAAAATACAATATAATAATTAATAATTCTCAATAAACGCAGACAAAATATTTTTTTGTCATAATATAATACAGCACAAAGTTTATTTAATTATATTAATAATGTAGCACTCAAAGATGTGCTTTCGCTGCACTCATTTGGCGGATAGAACTTTGAAAGGTAGGTTGGGGTTAGTTGGTTACTTGGGCCACCAAAAAGTATATACATATGTTTACAACAATTATTTAAATGTCGTGACTTGGTTAAATAATCAATTTTGAAATCGAAAATAAAAGATTCATATTATAATAATTTAAATTTTAATATATATTTATATTATTTGTTATATTATATATCACTGATAACTTTATTCGGGTATTTAGTTATCACGTTTAGAATATTATTCATTGCACCTGACTTGTAATTACCCACGCCAATGTGGTCAATAATATTGTTAGTAACTGAAAAATAAATAAAATTGACCGGATACCACATACGATAAATTAAATTAATAAATTCATTATGCATCAAATTAAAATACAAACTTTATGTTAATTGGTATTTCAGAAAACACAATTTGCTTTTTATTTTCTTACATTTATTTTATACACGCATAGATTTGTAGATTGTAGTGTTTTGTTATTTTCAGTAACTAAGTATCTACCTGTTTTATCGCTGTCGTTTTGATTATTGGTGTTAGGTATAGCCTAGAGCGATCATATTTATATAATTTAAAACGGGACAAATAACAAGTAATTAAAAAATATCAAGAAGCCAAATAGAAAGGAAAAAGGTTATTCAAAATTGTCCTACAAATATTGTAGAATCGCTTAGAAAAACGATGGGTAGATAAACAGAAAAAAATTAATTTTTTCCCACAAATTATATAAAAACGGGATAATAAGCGTCACGTTTAAAATATCTAGGGACAACTGGAGGAAATGCTGGAAAACGGGACAATCCTGTTTTAAATGGGACGTATGGTCACCGTAGACTATATCCGTATAGGTATTGAGTATTGGCACTGTACAAAACTATTATGAATATTATACATTAATCAATATTCATCATTCAATCAAGTACCCAATTTTAAATGATTAAATTTTATATTATCTTCATATGATGTGATGATGAATATTGTGGCGTGTGGTGTACACTTTATTCAGTGTTCAAGGTCATACGAAAATAAATAAATAATCCCAATAGTTTAGTTATTAAATTCAATTAAGTACCTAGAAAATTTTAATACTTTTATGTAATAAGTCAGTGTTTTGCACTGGAGATAATTTTGTATAATTTGAGTAATTTTGATACCGAAATACATATTTGCTTAAATTAAAAGTAAATGTTTGTGGACGTGAGATTTATTTTATTTGTGTCCACAAGTACTCAATTTATATATTATATTTGAATATGGCTTGAATACAAAGAAAAAAAAATAATATTAATAATAATATAAAAATGAGAAAATAAATAGGTGTCAAGGTCAATAATAATATAATGTACGAGTATAAAAATATATCATGGATAAAAAATACCATGTAATGAACCAGAGAAAAAAAAAAACAGTACAGAAAAATGGTGGATAAAAGATGGTACTATATTGGACCCACCAAATTTTACGTACAGGTGCCCATTAAATTTTCGAAGGCAATCATGCAGTACGTCATGTTATTTGTATAAAAGGTACAATTATTATCAATTAGCATAAAAATTTGCATCATCGCTATTAATACGACCGGTAATTTCGAAGCGAGTACTTAGCGATCGGACAAATAGCGATCCAATTAAAAATATGAAAGCGCACGTACCCGCCCGCTTTCATATTATCCGGTCGGAATCATTGGTGCGCGTGTATAATATAATATTATTATATTGTGTGGTACGCCGTTTACACGCGGCGGCCGTAGGAATGTGTAATGTACAACAATAATATAATGAACACCACGGCGTACAGCGATAACGGATGTGCGCTGGCAGCTGCGTTCCGGTGAAAAAAAAAAAAAAAAAAAAATGTGGGTCGAAATGGGTGCGCGGTGGGTTGCCGAGCGAGCGAGTACTATAATTACGTGCGTGATAAAATAACGTTACGACGTCCGCGCTTCGCGTACAAACGCGTGCGTGAGCGTACCACGGATATTCGTCGTCCTAGACGTGGACGGCTGTGGCGGCGAGAGGAACGTGTACTGCGCAGGCGCGCGTACGTTGGCCGCGCAGACACCGTTGGCGTTGACGCGACGTGGAATCGTGGAGTGGTAGAGCCCGTTCTCGGAATATGGGTAACGGGCGGATGGTGCGTGTGCGTGCGGGTGTCCGTAAAGTTGCATTATCATTATTATTCAGTCGGTTCGTAGTGGAGAAATAATAAAACCTTGAACTATGCGAGCTCGGTACGCTGGCAACCTCTATACGGGTATCAGTCGGCGGGGTCGCTATTTAATGGGTTTTCCATGTTAATGGGCGATGGGCCGACACCATTGGTCGTCCGCACCGCCGCCGACGCGCGCGCATGGCCGGCGGGTCGGTACGGTACACGGCGCGCCGTCTCGGCGCGTACCCTGTTTAGAGGCTATTTCCACTGTTTTCTCTTTGTTCGGACGATTTCACATAGCACCGTACACGCACACCACCGCACGTACTACACACCCAAACGCGCACACACGCTCAACGACATCATTGTGTTATGTGTGCGCGCCCGACCCCGCGCGCCCGTCGCCCATCCAAGCCCCACTGCCCCCACTTCGATCGTCAGGCTCGGCCAGAACGGTTCCGGCGTTCGCTTGGCATTTCGACCGTAGACACCGTGCCCGTCGTTTCGTTGTACCGCGATCGTTACGGTTTTGTCTATTTCGTTCGCACTCCGTATCCACGTTACCGCCGCCGCCGCCGCCGCCGTTCCCACACAGCGCGCACCGCGTGTACACCGTGTGCCCGGGTCGGCGATCGTGACTAATTTTTTTTTTTTTTTCTGCTCATCGTTATCGCGCCCGTGCGCTTTACCGACAGGTCAATACAAGTTTCCGTTACGCACGTGTTATGCCGATAAAATTATTTAAATGATAAATCGTTGCCATTATTGTTCGTAGTAACGTTCTTTTTTCTCGAGCCAGACTATCGCAAAACACGTTTTCGAAAATGGCGGCCGTAGTCAGTGTACCGGCAAACGAAGGTAATTTCATACTAAATATTTATCTGTCGCAATAAAATATCAACACGGGTTGGACTCGATACAACACTCCACACTCGATTATTGTCATCGTTATCATAATATTATAATAACCCGATTTTTGGGTTTTTGTTTACGGCGCCGCGCACGTGCGACGATTATTGTTGTTATTATTCGATTGTATGTTAATTATCACGTTTCGTGACGCCGGCGGGCTGCTGCCCCTTCAAATTAACGGTTACACGTTTGATCTATATTCATTATCATATTACCTATATGTTTCACGCGTGTATTCATCTTGTATCGTACCTATAGATAAACGATAAAAATTACTGCAACATTTTATTTTGATAAACACCTACCAAATGCATTATACAACGTTATTAGGTAGTTCTTACATTACATTATTATGTTTAATATGCATTTTTAGGTTTCTGTACATACATAACCTTTTTCATTACCATAAAAAATCTCGTATCATCGTCGTGTCTGCCTGCGATTTATTATCGTAGTTTCCCATTATCAATGTTTACAATTTATATTAGTTAGGTATAACAGGTGCATTTTAATATAAAATGTATATTATTATTATGTTCTGTTCGTGTATACGTACTTGTGATTTCATTTTATTATTCAACTTCCGCGTGCAATATGTTTTAACTTCTAAATAAAACTCATCATTTATAAAAAGACCTACCTACCTAATTATTGTTTTAAAAATTATTGAATTCCCTTGTTTATTTAACAGATATGGCCTTCTTTCTAACTTGTTATATTACTTTTCATTGAGATTTGTAGGGTCGTAGGGAAAGTAAGAATTGTATACCATTTACGTAGGTAATACGAGAAACAAAATATAACAGTATTTAGATGTACCTACGAGAATAATTGTATGCACTTTCTTGCGTCTTAATTAGGTACATAAATATGATTTTAATAACATTTCTAAGACATTTTCAACATTTTCAGTTAACATGCAAATCATTAGAAATATCCATATAAATGAGAAGAATAGGTAGATACTCAAATTAACTGGGTGGGACCATTTTTCTCTAAAAAATAAATTTATTTTCCCTCCACAAATAAATCTACCATTATCCACCAAATATTTAATTTCCAATATTACTATTTCACAGGAAATCGGGTCAATGGAAGTCTGGTAATCGAATTATCGTGTTTTCCTATGACCCATAATGTTTGGTAATACCTATTTTTCTTACAATTTCTTGGTAATAGTTGACATAATAGTACCCATATTTAAGTATTTATTTTTACCCGTAATCTGTCTCATCGCTTGCGGTTTTCCCCGATAATATCGTTGATGTTTTGGCATTAATTACGTGTACAATATTAAAAATAATAATACAGTATTGTTCTACATATTCCGAAATTGAAAATCTCGGCGAGCACAAATTGAAAATACTACGATTTCCATTTTAAAATCGTGGTATCACTAATAATTAGGTACTGATATTTCCCTTCAATGTTACGATTAACTCGAAATTTTTGGATCGAGTTGGTAAATTATTATATTTTGTAATTATTATATATCCCTGACTTATTGTATTGTAATTTATAATTGCATAATGCATCCTTATCTTACGGCCATTCATGATATTTTTTAAATTGATTAGTAGATACACCAATACAGTATGTACAAAATATGAATTAAATGTACCTATTGTTAATTTTTACTCATCTGTACCTATGAAAAGTACATATACCAACTGGAAACAATGTTCAAAAACAGAACAGATTAACTACCTATGTAATATTTCAATCTACTTGTTAATATCTACATTTATTTTGTATTTAAAAATTTAAAATAAATAGTAGGTATGTGTAACCTACCTGGATATAAAAACGCGTCAAAAATATTTTTAGACAATGAAGGTACGTAACTTGTAAGCAGGTACCCAGGGGCGATCGAAGACATATTTTCGGGGGGTGTTTTTATAAATTGCCGACTACATTTCGAAAGACTTTCAAAACGGTAAATAATAAAAAAAAAAAAAAAAGTCATCAACTTTTTTCTAATTATGCCGAATTAACGAAAAATGTTTATAATTTGCCGACTAAATTCTGAAATACTCAAAACGTGGTAAATAAGTAAAAAGAAGTCTTCAACTTTTTGTTTTGCCACTTTCCAGTGGTGGTTGGATGGAGGATATAACCCCCTTTCCCTCCCTAAAATCGCTCCTGCAGGTGTCCAAAATATAGTCTTATTAGTAATCGGAAAAAAAAAGGTCGATTTTAAAATAGTTTTAGTTCAGATACAATTCTTCATGGTCGGAAAAAAAGTCCGCAATATATTTTTATCATGCTGTTTATAAATTAAATTATACCGCGTACTGTATGTATACCATAGATTGGTTAGTCCATGACAAAATGTGTGTCAACTGTGATAATACCTATCTATTTCATCATGGGTTAATCTATGTCCTATACTATAAACATTGAATTATACGTTCTGTTCTATAGAAGTTTCAAATTCAACTTCGGAGGGCCTTAGGTCTACGACTCCCCTTCCATTTTTTTTTGCCAACCATCTAATTTTTTACTCCGAATTAGATGTGGTATTTTATTTTTTATTTTAATATATATTTAAATCATACCTAATTATATATAAACAATTTATTGTACTTCATTATTGTTTTAATTGATTTTCGAAATTTAAATATTTTTGTTTGATTTTGTATAATAAAAATGAATATAATAATAATAATATAAAAAAGTCCAGTCAGTAGGGGTGGAAAAAGGAGGGGCTCTCTTTGGATAGGATACTGTAAATGTAGGTATGTAATTTGAAATCAATGATAAATCATTTAAAAATCGATAAAACGATTCTGAGCGGAGTGTAATATACCTACATGATACTCTTATGTAAATTTTATGTTTTTCCAATTTATATTAATATACAATTTAAAATTTTCCAATAATATTTTTCGGCCCTTGTTTAATAGTTTTAAATATTATAATGTCACCTATATATCTACACCCGGTAACCATTACAAGTTGGTTGTTATTTTCTAATTTATAATACCTTTTATAACATATTTCCGTTATAAAAGGTAGTTTTTCATTTCGCTTTTGATTTTTGAAAACTACTTAGAAAATCAAAAAGTAACCTGTCTCAAGTACCAAATAGAACGAATTTTTCTAGGTATCAAAAACCTCTATACTATAAAACTCGTATTTTACTCATTCTGCCCGAAAAAATGTATAGTTATTGGCAAGATTTTGATAACTAGGACGCCAAAAATGTATGGTGGTTTTAGATGAAACTCATTGATTCAAGAAGAAAAGTCCTTTATGAAAAATCAATATCTCTTATAGTTTTCGAGAAATTTGTGTTTTAAGTAGACGGTTTCTGCGCGTGTTTAAACACTCCTCGGCGCCGCGCCGTCGCTTCATTTCGCAAATCTATATAATGTTATATCACTTGACTTGTTTTGCAAAAAACCACATTGGATAAAAATTCATCGATTTTATATTATCTGAGATTTCATCAATCATGAATTCGACTTTGATGAACCAAGCTATTAATTTATATTCTTATATTATTATTCATTTACCTATGTAGGTTTCAATATTTATTTATTTACTTATTATATCTATATATAAATTACTGATGTTTACGCATTTATTATTATTTATACTCGAAATACTTTTTACCCAACGTGATGTTTTGCACAATAAGTCGAGGTATATATATATATATATATATTTGAGGAGCGAAGCGACAGCGCCGAGGATCGTAGTGACGAGTGGCAAAACACGTTCAGAAACTTTCTACTCAAAATACATATTTCTCGAAAACTATTCGAGGTATCGTTTTTTTTTGGAGGACTTTTCTTTTCGAATCGATGAAACCGTCATAAATTTTTAGCATCCTGGTTATCAGAATTTTAGGTATATGCAAAAAAAAAAAAATCATGTGTCTAACATTGTTGAACATTATTCTTATCATTAATGTTTGTTATTGTTTTCATCCGGCTTCATCACCGGTTATGATAATATAATATTATGTAAATTATTTTTGTTAAAATTTAATATTTTCAGTAATTAAGAAGACATTCGTTTTTCAAAGGGTTCTAGTGAGGTTTTATTGGCAATCTATAATGTTCCGTGTCAGTACCTCATTGTTATGTAATCATGATATTTGTTAAAAAAAAAAAAAAAACATGTTTATACAAAACTGTTAAAATTAGTTCATATAGGTAGTGATTTTTGAGTTAAAACATCTTTATCAAATCGAGATATAGTATATTTTGAAATAAATCCTCATTCAGTTTTTTTGTTTTAAATTAACTATTGTAAAAAATATTGTGGTTTAACAAAGTAAAAACAATTTGAATTTCTGAAACTTCAATAGATGCATAACTTTTTTTTGTTAGTAAATTTATAAAACCGAAACATTATAATGATCATATCATAACAAACATAGATAACCATAATATAATACATTATGTAAACAAATTTTTTTAAATTTTACCTTATCTTATATAACTCATGATATTCAGTGAATAAATTAGATTTAAAATTGAACTAATTTAAATAAATTTAAAAATATGATTTTTAAAGTAATATTTTCTCTAAATGCTGCTGGAGGCTTATTATCAAACAAGATACAGTTTTTCTTTAAATATGTGTCTCTTTCATAGCCTATAGGTATAAAATATAAACCATAAAGGTTTTATTTATTACATCTTTCTTTATGCATTAATGGTAAGTTGTCAGTGTCCAGTAGAATGTAGATAGTATAGATACTTTCTCTTTTAATACCTACTCTAAATTTAATAAAGTGAGAAAGTTGATCTTATAAGAATATGAGATGCATGTAGATTATAGATGAAGGTAATGACAAATTTAAATATAGAATCGTATTTCTGTATAAATATAAATTGGGTAGGTATGTTTTATTAAAACAAAAAACTGTCCTTATTAATTCTAGGTGTGTGTTTTTGATTTTCTAGTATGGAATAGCAATATAATTAATATGTTAAGTAATTTATTACTAAATATAACAGAAAACAGTAGGTACCTATAGGCTATATCTAACTATAGATCTTGGTGTAGGTATTCAACTTGAATAAATTAAATATATTTATTTATTTTTCAAACATTTTCTGTAATTAACCCACGTAATGTTTGTTACCCTATTTACGAATTAATTTATTAAATATCTAGTGCTTACTATTATTATCATTGCTGTTATTAAGAGGCTGAGTATGAGCTGTCCTCAACCTTTTCAGCTTAATTTAGTGCCTAGCACTTGAAAGAAATTTATGAGGACGTTTGACGACCAATTTTAGTTACTTGAGAGATTGTGTCAGTTTGTACATCCGTCCGTCTGTCTGATCTATTGATTTGTTGTTATAGTTTTTAGATGGACGTATTTATAGAACTATCGTTGCCAGGTCGATATATCCGAAAGTCTGATTAAACACCGTTATACCTATGATGAAGGTTTTCCCGAATGTATTAATATAAATTTAATTAAAATTGTGAAAAATACTATGAAAGTCCGGCGATTTGAAATTCATTACTATGAGATATAAAAGCTATAATATAAAATATAACCTACTCTGTGAATCAGTTAGAATGAACAAACGAAAAATAAATGATGAGAAAATGTATTACAATTTCGCTCACATATTGCACATATTTTTTATAAAAAGAAAATCAGAAGACCGGAGTGGGATTTGAACTGGTGTACTCGTATCGAAAGTTCATTTAATCTATCTTACCATTAAGCTATCTAATCAATACAATAATGAATCTCGACCGGAGGAGTATAGTTTATAAAAAAAATGGTAATGGTAAAGAAATACGATGTGGATGGTTGCAAAAATAGGCCTGGGAATTAAATTAAAGTATAAGAGGTTTTTTCTTTTTTTCATGGAAAAAACACATCTAAAAGTTAGCGTTTTATTCAAAGGAGAATTGTTTAAAATATGTACTGTGTATATATAGAAACAGGGAATTTAGCACAATCGCAATATCTTGTTGTCTATCTTTTCTGTTTTATTTATTTTTCATTAAATAATAAAAGCTGTATCGTGATCATTGTTAACCATTGTGGTAACCATTGTTGAATACTTAATATTTCATTAATAATTAAACAATTATTAAATTTCAGGTATCAGTGTTAAAAATGAACATGATGATCCTGAAATAAATGCAATGGCCCAGAAAATGAAGGAGAATTTTCAAAAAAATGCTTCAGTAACAAAACTGCCTGGTTCAATCCCAACTAATGTTTATATAAACAGAGCTGGTAGACCAGTTCCTCTAACAGTCTTAACTTCTAATACTACACCAAAAGACGGTCCTGACAAATCAAATGACAGTGAAGATTCTGAAAGTGTAAAAGGTGAGCAATTAGGAAAGATATTTTTCTTGTATATTAAATGGCTTTTGTAACATTTTTTTTTCTTGTTTAATGTAGGTCGATTCGGATGGAAGGAAATAGGGAGTTGCAATGTTCCATATATAATTCGTATAATAAATGGTGAACGTTTACTCTATGTATCAGTACGAATAGCAGAGTCTCAGTTACTAAGCAATTACTTGAATTATTTACATGCTGATATTTATACATGTACTTCGGTGAGGAGTCATTTTATATCAGAAGCTGAAGCAAAATTGCTCAATGAAATTAATGTAAAGCATAGTGATCAAGTATATGGAAAAGAGCAGTTCCAAGCAGGAAAAGATTATATAGTTCGTATGGAAGATGTTCAAGAATTTTTTGCATTTATAGAAGTTTGTTATAAAAAGTTACTATGCAATATTACTCCAGGCCGTAAAGAAAAATGTGGATTCATACGTATTAACTCTGAATCTGTTGTTCCATATTGCATAAAAGATAATCAAAAATATGTTCCATTATTCTATTTCGAAGGTGAAACAGAAAACCTTAGGCATCGTGCTGTGAAGTTAGAAAATTGGAATCTGGCATATTTAAAATTTTGCTGTAAGGTCCAGGGTATTAGAAATGAATTGTTTGCTAGTGATTCATGCATTGTGACCAGCCTAGACGATATCAAAAACTATTTTCCTCCAGAAACTAATTTTGAAGAATATTGGCCTGCAAAAGTAGTTGACACTCAACTCCTCACCAACCAGAAGTCTGCTCACGTAAATCCTCCCGGTGCATGGATTAGAGCACCACCAACAGTAATGAATAAGCTGCCCGCACAGGAAAATATTTTATCTCACTCTTTACCAACAACAGTACCATCTGTGATGCCATCATCAAGTATGCCATTGTCAAATAATACATATCAAAATGGTTGGCCTGCTAATCAAGTGGTATGTGTTAAATATTTAATTTATAATTTATTGCTTTTTTTTTAATTAAATTTTACTTTTTTTGTGCCTTTTAAAATATGTATTGTCTTTGTTTTTTCTGTTTTATTTTTATATTATTTAAATTCAATTAATTTATTCTTGTATATTGATATACAAGATGATAATAAATAGAGACCGGATTTTTATGCAAATGTTTATTTGTATATACTTGCCTAAAATGTTTTATAAGGTGTGATTATTATTTTTTGTTGATATATTTTTGCAGAATTGCTTGAAAATTCATAAAAATTTGATATTTTTCAATAATTTCATAAAATATAGGTACTCGTCTAATATGATATCTACCGCAACTTAGTTGGTGTATGCTACCTATCTGTAAATTGTTACCCACCTACCGAAAAACATGATATTTTAAAATAATGTCATATTCTCATATATGTTTTATTTTTATTTAATTTTGTTATGGGAAAGTACTTGTGACTTGAGTCATTACGATAATGGTCATTTAATATTATAATAGCCATTATGATACTGGTAAATGTCTACCAACAAAAATTTCCTTTTAGGTATATTATTGTGTCAGTGTTTGTGTTTTTGCGTTATAAGTTTTATTATTTTTTATTTTTACATATGATGAATAAATTAATGCAATATTTGTACGGACATGTAATATCTAATGAAGAAACTGTTAACTATCTTTAAGAGAGAAACTTACTGCCAAAACTTCATAGTTGTTCCGAATTAAAAGATGGTGTTGTATGTGGGGCCATGTTTAAAGAATATCAAAAAAAAAAAAATAGTCTCAAAAGGGACTCTGAAGGGTAACTTACTACTTATTTACTAAAAGAAACAGGTTGCCAAACTTGCCATTCTTTAAGAAAAATAAATGAATCCTTTTTTTACATATTACGATAAAAATAGTATAAGTAATTGTGGTTTAGCATTAAAAGAAATTGTCAAATAGCTTGGTACTGGGTGTATCAAATACCAGTTTCAAATGACCGAAAAATGTGTGGAACATAGTTTGGTAGACGGGATTTTACGGTAGGTGGCTACTACACGTGTAGTATTTTGGTAGGTAGCATATTAGACAAATCCCAAAATGTGCATAAGTATTTTATACTAAAATATTATACACAATTTCATATCTAATTTTTTTATTAAATTATTCGATATACAATTTTATTTTTTGACTGTTACACACACTACATATGTGACCTTTAAGATAAAAGTGGTAAACAATATACAGTTGAATTTCATTGAGTTGTGAGGCGCTACAGCTACGATACTGCTCTGACATCAATACAGGTGCAGGCAGCGGTGGCCAAGTTGCTACAACTGTTAGCCGGAATAAGGAAAACAATATACAAATGCACAACACATTTATGGAAACTAACTTTTTTTGTTTTTAAATTTTGTTTTTGCGTAAAAATGTGTTTTATTTTATATATTTTTATTACATATAAATCCAGTTCATAATGATAATATTATGTATCTATATAATATAATTATTATTATCTAACAAGGAAATTTTGATTTAACAATTAACAAAATGAATAATAAATTTATTTTTAGACATATGCTTTTTATATCTAACAAAAATAACATAAAATAAAATAATATTTTTGAAATGAAAAAAATGGTATTATTGTTTTTTTTTTTTTTGTGTGTACCTATTACATAATTGTATTTGCTGCTTGATTTTTTATTTTATCACTTATTTGTGGTGGTGGGTATATATTTCTAAATTAAAGAATATTACAGATCTATCGATCATATTTTAAAAAATAATCCAATTATTTAATATTTGTATCTATATAGTTCTTAGATTCAATAAATAATGTTTTTGTAGGTAAATTCATATAGCAATTTGGCCCAGGCACCGCCAACACGTGGCTATCCCTCTGCATCCAGAAATATGAATATAGCTGCTCAATATTATAACTCGGTACATTTATTTGTTTTCTTAATTTTTTTTTATTATACTTTACTTATCTGGTTATTATTATATTATTTGGCCAATCGTACTCTAATAAAATGCTCGCAACGTAAACCCATTTAATTTTAATTTTGTCATGCATATTTTACTTGTGTGAACACTAAATATCTACAAAACATTATTACTGTTTTTTTTTTTTTTTTTTGTAGTTAAAATTTCCTATAATTTAATAACTTTTTGGTTTTGTTAGAAAATAAAATTTGTTTTATGTTTGTTTGCTAGTAGTAAAAATGACTACATTTTACTAATATTTAGGTAAATTATTAATACCAACAGTGATTTTAATTTTAATTAACACGAATTTTTCTTATTCTCATAAAACAGTATCATGTTTGTTTGTCTATTTGTGTTAGGTGTTTGCTTGGTAGCATTTATAATTGTAAAATACAAATCGTCTGAATGATGTAACTAGTCTTATTATTATTTTTATTTTTCCACAGCTTGTACATCTATATTGTTTCATTATTTAATATATAGAGTAGTCCACTCTATATTTGTGCGTTTTATTTTTACTAAACCATATTTTATTAGTTAATTACGTTGTGAGCGATCATTTTTATTTCTGATGTTAAATTGACTATATATTTATTATTTACAATCTGTTAACATGAATTTTTCAGGGTTCTGCAATTCTTCAACAAAACAGTGGTTCAATGAACAATGTAAATCATATTGCACCACCACCTTTGGTTCGAGTAGGCAGTTCAACGGCACCGGTTGTTAAGTGAGTCATTGAAAATGTGTAATTTACTTCAAAATGGAAAATAACTTTTTCTTTTTAGTAATCCTGTTTCGTATACCAATGTGCCAATAAGCCAACCAATGACAACAATGTATAATCAAATGACTAACGGTAATGTGATGTCATCTCACTCAAATCAAATGCGACAATTTTACACTGGTCAACGTACCAACAATAATGGCCCTTCCCAACAACAAATTCAACAGCAACTACACCAGCAACTACAACAACAACAACAACAAATAATTACTGTTCCAGCTGTTCAACCATCATATGGAGGTCAGTCAATGACTGTGAATGGTACAAATGCTCGAATCACTAACACCCAACAGCGTAACGCTTTGAGGAACATGCCTATTACAACACCTCCAGTATCAGAAATTATTGATTTATCATCGCCCCCATCAAGCCCTGGACCTCCACAGACCTCACAAGATACAGTTCGTACTATGCCTGGATGGGAACTGAAACGTATACCAGAACGGCCATGGGGACACGATTCTCAGAATAATGCTGCATATAAGGTTAGTAAATGATAAATATTACATGGTCAGAAATTATTGACAAGGATAAATTAAAACTAATCTATTTTTTTTCTCAAATGTGTTTTTACACTGAGTTTGTAAATGTGAAAAATAAAATATCACTTGTACTTTAGATATTATAGCCAAAAACCTTGAAAAAAATTTAATTTTTTCCTAAAATCAAGTTTCTAAAAAATGACAATTAAACAAATGAATACATTTAGGTAATGGTGAAAACAAATTTTGACTATTCTGTATTCGAAATTATGACAATTCATTTTTCAAAAATATTGATTTTAATTTAGTATTCAATTTTGACAATTTTAATTTTCTTTTGTGTAAATATATATTTTTTAATGTACAAATTCAGGTGACTTAATAATGACGTGTATGTCCCTCTCCCTATATATATATAAACAAAAAAGTAGAAATCATCGATTGTTAAAAAAAAACTTTTTTAATATGAAAACCACGTAAAATATCATTTTAGATATTATTCATAAAATCTTCTTTTGTATAATTTTTGAAGTGGGTAAAAGTGATAATTTTTGTTAACATTTTAAAATCCGTATTTAAAAACATACATTAAAAAAAAAGTAAAATATTTGCATGGGTACTACATTTATTCCTAGATTTATATTTAATTTAGTTGTAATTTCACTAGATTATGTATGTCTATGAACTATGTTTCTTAAAAAATATATTTTAATAATAAGTAAGTTTGTAAAATCATTTTTACTGTTTATTCTTTAAAATCATTAAACCATTAAATTAATATAATAATTTTCTTAACTACATTTTACAAGATGTATAAGTGTAATTGTAAAATGTCAGTAAGTGGTTTCACATATCGTGTCTTTCTTTTGATGACTGTGTGTCGAAATGTTATCATAATTACCAAGTATACCCATGTGCTGGTATAACTCCTTATCAAAACTTGAATGTTAAATTTATGTTTCAAGTTTTCAACAAAATATTGACTACAACTTGTTGCTAAAATAATACAAAAATTATACGAATATCAACTACAAGAATATAATAATATTATCAAATGTATGGAAAAAAAATTGTATCGTGTGCGATCCATTTATTTGAAGAATATTCTAAAAACATAGGAAGAAGATAAACATATATAATAAATTTATATTAATTTGAATGAAAGAGATAATCATCTTTTGTATCTTTATTTTTTTGTGTGGTATCAACGTCTAGCGATATAATATCAAAATCAGTAACCACACATCAAAAAAGTTGAATATATTCAATGCTGTGTCTAGATACATGGGCTATCGTATAGATAATGCGTACACGGGCCAACCAGGTAAACATTTCCTAGTGCGCATGTGTCTGGACTTGTAAATTTGTTCCAATTTTTACGTTTTGATATTTGATTTGTTTTTTTTTTTTGCATGTATATTGTATACAATTTTAAAAGAAAACTGCCTTCCGTAAATGAAAATTGTTGTAGATCAGAAAATGTTATACAACACTTGCACTGAACTTTTTTTTTATTATTAATAATGAATTAATATAAATAATATTTATTTTTATTATATATTGTTATAAAAAGTATTTAATTTTATTATATCATTATTTTTAGTATAGACAGAAGATTAATTAACTTTTAATATTTAAGCAATGGTAATATTGTATTCTGTTATTTAATATTATTTTAAAAATTTGTAAGTACTTTTGTTCTATTTATTAACATATTTTATTCGTTTTTTTAATTTTCAACAATAATTATAAAAAAATATAAGTTCCGATGTAATATAAACTACCCAAAATTTTTTATAGAATGCACAAAAAAAATCGATTCAAAATGTAAAAATTGGAATAAATTTACTAGTCCAGGTACATATGCACTAACCACCGGATAGGAAATGTTTACCCGGTTGGTCCGTGTACACATTATCTATACGAGCACCCGTGTATCTAGTCACGGTGTATATTCAACTATGTAGTAACATTTGTTAATTCTGGTAGCATGAGAAGAAATATGTCACCATTTAGTATACACTGTGTCTAGTCACCCGACTAGACATAAGCATGCATGTGGATTTGTAGAAATTTTGGTCAGTTGAGATCTTATCATTATATTATATTATCAATAGTCTGGTAGAAATAGTGGATTTCTTTGGTTTTAATATGATGGTAATATACATTTATTGATACAACTTTTTCATGATAATATATAATAATAATGATAATAATATAAACACAAAATAATATAAACAAGTCAAAAATAGTCAAATAGGCAATAATACACAAAACAAAACACAAATTACTTTTTAAATTTTTTATTTTTGTCAACTGTTTTGACAATCAATTCAATACACTATCAATAATTTTTTTGTTTAATTTTTACATTTAACCCAACACAGTGTATGTTATACCAAATTAAACAAGAATCACATAAAATGCATTATACAATTGGTAATATAATAATAAGATGATTAGCTACATATTATATCTCGACTGACCAGAATTTTTACAAGTCTGCGTGCATGCGTTTATTACATATCCGTGGTCGGGTGTCTAATAATAGTGTTTAGTATATATATATCATAATATAACCACACGGTTCAACCAATCAGAACATAGTATTTTATGCAACAAAACACGATCTGATAAATTGTGAACCCGCTTAAGTCATTAAATTATACCATGTTTTTTTTATATATGTTCAGTATCAAAGTAATTTTTAATAAAATTAAATGATATTAGATGCCTATTCAATATTTTTCGCGTCAAATAATTAAGTAGAAAATTCCATCAGACATTTAGTTCTGTAATTATTTGTTCAGTTATTAATTGCAAATATGGCTGTATTAATAATTAATTTAATTAACAAAATGTAGAGTAGGAATAACAATTCATTAACTAAATTAAATTACAATTCATATAATATTAATATGCTTTTTAATTTACTTATATTTTTATTACTATAGTTTTTGTAAAAGTATAATATATAATGTGTTTAATTTAATTAATTTAAAATAGATTCAAAAAGCAACTCTACAGGGAAAAATGATCCATTGCATAAACGCTAAACCGTATATATATTCAGATTTGATGGTGACCTTAGACGATTTGGTGCAAACAGTGTTGCCTACGTGCAGTATCCCGAAATGTGCCCACATTTTACACAAACTATTAAAAACAACATTGTACAGTGCAAATACGTAAGTTTTGTGTTAATTTCCACTTCCAACAATATTATATGTAAAATAAAATATAGCATTTTTCTAAAATATTCTTGTATTTTATTTTGTTGCAGTGAGCAGATGAATGTGTTGCGTGAAAATGGACGTCTTAGGTCGTTGTGCCCAGAAGACACTCCAATGGCTATGTTACAAGATATAACTCATGTATTACTGCAGCTGAAGACCTTAATAAACAAACCAGATGATCAAATACAACAATATACGACAGGCACTCCTGCTAAAAGACAACGCATGAGCTAGGAATGGGTTGGGCACGGCGGAAGCCGACCCGACTGGCCAAGACTGGCTGTAACGGGCGGTATGACTCTTCAACATGGTGATGCCAGTGCATCTGGTTGGTGGTACCCGACAGCAGCTGATGGAAATGATTGGCTTAACGCTGCAGCTGGTCCTTCACATTCTCCGCAGCAATTGTTGCACAACACTTATCAAACTAGAAGCAACTGGCCTCCGCCCCCGCCCTCACCTTTCATGTAATCAATTTTACTAACGTACAATAAGTTTTATTGCTTTTGTTTGTTTTTATATTATGTTTAAACTATTTTGAACATAATATACAGTTTAATTAGAGATTTTTTTGGATATCCAAAATGCTGTAAATAATAGTATAAAAATATTTGTACATCATTTTGTCTTAAATAATATATTGAAGAATCCTTTATTTACATATAATATATATGTTATAATATGTTAATATTTAAAAAATGTTCCTTGACAATTTTATATTGTTGAAGGAGGGGTACATTCACCCTTCTTTTTATTTAATACATAAATTGTATATACCTACTTATTACTATTATTTACAATGTTATTTAGCTTTTGTATTGACCAATAAAAAGAAAATTGGATTTATTTAATTTTTGTTGATTATAATTCCATAAAAATAATACCTTAGTATAACGGTTGACATTCCTTTTAAATAAGAATTTGTTCCGTTCCTCTTCTTTTAATATTTAGAAATCCCTTCCATTCCTTGTTCCTAAAAAATGGAATTCGTTCCTGTCTTATCCTCCTATATCTTCTATTTTCTTCTAAAAAAAACTGGTGTGTAGAATGTGTGAAGCACTTCGTAATCAAGTAAAGAACTGGTGATATTGAAAATTGAAAAATTTAACTCTTGAAAGTACCAACTATAGATTAATAAATATGCCTACAGGAAAATGAGTACACATGTCATTACCTGAGAATGAAAAGGTTCTAAATCAATATTTTCGAATTATCAACAATTTTTATATTTTTTTTTTGCTTCTATTAATTTTAGAATTTCTTTAATGTGATAATTATTGATACAGAATATATTAGTTCTAACTTAAGCAAAATAAATAGCAGTTTTTAACTTTAAAACGCTCCTGAACAATTTGTTATTTTGAGATAGAACCTTTTCATTCTCACGTGATGATGTATTATTTAGTTAAAATATTCTCGTCGAAAAGTTGCTCACAGAGAAAAATATTAATATTGTAAATAATCACTAATTTCCTCACTCCGCTCAGAATCTAATAACAAATTCACATATAAATTAATTATTATTAATCTTATTTTAGTTATCAAACTAAATTATTTTTTTTCCAAATATGAATATTATTGTCTTCTGTTATTTGACTTCAAATTACTACACTCATCTATACAAGTACTTAAGAAAATTGAAATTACAATATATTATGTTTCTATTCTTCTAAAAAATAATTGAATCTGTTCATTCCTTAATAACACTGGTATTGTTACTGGTAATATTATAGTATTATGTGATTTATTGGAAAGTTAATTTTTTAGAAATCGTACAATTGCCACAAGATAAAGTGGTTCGAGTTACAAATTTTATTGCCTGGTGGTCTAAAATTAACTATTATAGCTGACTGTTTCAATGGTGACTTTTAATATATAACATAAAATATTAATTGTGATCAAGCGGCCATAGCATTATTACCATTGTTATCTGGTGATGACCGTATTAATCGATCTAAATTCTTATAAAATTTTTGAATTTAGGAAAGTTTAACTGTTAACAGTTAAATTCGATAAATTGTACAGACTGTAATATGTAACAAAGCCATAAGGTTCTGATTATGAACTCCGACATCCCTTCAAAAAAATTTATAAAACTTCCACAACCTAGTCTAAAATTATTATTTGATAGATAATAATGTTAATACGTTTATTATCAAACTAAAATATTATAAATTATGTATACAATAAGTGAAATTGTTGTATTTAGATATACCACTTTAGTTGTTTCCAACCTGGGCACAGTATTTATGATTGCATTGTTTAAGGGTCCTCACAACTGCCATATATTAGGTCAAAAATGGCCGTTTCTAATTCCATCGGACTAATGTTTACTCTGATATTAATTTTTAAGAGGGATGTCAGCGTATACAATTTTCAATGAAAAATTCGTGTTAGTATTTCTCATTTTTAATAACTTGCAAACATCTTAGAAATGAAAAACAAATTATAGATAACAACATTATCTAGCGCTTTACAGATCTTTTTTACAATATTTAAATTTTTTCAAAAGTTGTAGTTATTAAAAAAAGTAAAAATGTTGAGTTTTTAACAATTCATAAAAATGTTTAAATACATATATGAAAAAATGACTCCGTAAGACACTAGATAGTTTTGTTTTTTACCATTTGTTTTTTGTTTCATGTTTCTAAGATATTTATAAGTTGTTATAAATGAGAAATGTAAAAGTAATATTTTCAATAAAATTGTATTAATTCATAAAAAACAATCAGAATAAAAAGTATAGTAATAGGACACTAATATTATTAGTCACTTTGAAAATGAATATAAAAATTTTTCATTTTTCTTAAAATTTTCTAAAAATTGCCTATATAGAACCTCTTAAAAATGGCTCTTCTTTTGTACTAGACACTTGTATTCTTTGGAATTTATTTAATGTTGCTTGATTGTACTAAGAATATTTTAAATTTTTATTGTAATATTTGTGGTTTAAATAATCAAAAATTTACTTATACGAATGTATAATTAACTGAAAATGTTCGAAATATTCTTGGAATGATTCATCAAGAAAGTTATGAGGAATCTATTAATATTTTAAACTTAATTATTAGAGTATGTATTTTATTTAATTATTTATAAAAAACTGGATTGAAGAATAAAGAATACAAAGAAACAACAACAAAAAAAAAAAAACAAGCCAGTCAGTAGGGGGTGGAAGCACTTCGCTTGTTGAGTAGGATACATGACGGATATATTGAATTTGAAAGCAATGATAAATTATTTCTTACTTAAAAAAATGATTCTGAGTGAAATTTTTTTAAATATAGTTGACAATTACTGTAGATTATACTAATAATATAATGAACAAAAAAAAGTGCAAAAAGTTATTTAGAAAAATCGGGAGTTGAAACGAGGACCCCGCACATGAAAATCCCACTGGCTGCCATTAGACCACATTATGAATATTGAGATATTTAGAAAAATGAAGTTATTAAAGGAACTTGGTAAATAATTCCATATGATTATGTACATGAATTTTAATTTCACGCTCTCCTATCACACATCGTCGAGGAGTAACACTCCTCTGTCACACAATACCACAAAACGCTCACCGTCACATGTCGCCGTGACGTACTTCCGTCACACGCCAACGTTACGCTTCTCCATCACACACTGATGTAATGCGCTGGCGTAACGCGCTTCCGTCATACATCGCCGTAACGGTCCTACGTCACGACAACGTAGTGTTACTTTTGTATGTGATGGAAAAGTGTTACGGTGGTATGTGTCAGAGAAGCGTAACGGCAGCATGTAATAGTACATCGTTGTAACAGTGTGTGACAGGAGAGTGTGTCGGAAGGGAATTACGGTGGTGTGTGACTGGAGCTTTATGGCAGTGTGTAATGGTGGCATGTGATGAAAATACGTAACGTCGTCTTGTGATTGAGGAGCGTTACGCTAATGTGTAATGGAGAAGCGTTACGGGGGTGTGTAACGGGGAAGAGTTACGGTGGCGTGTAATGGAAGTGAGTTATAGAATTCTTTTTTTCAATTTATTACATTTCAATATTAAATAAATTTAAATAACGCATGACATTCGAAAACTGTCGCAGGGACCTCGACTTTATAGTACGTAACTTTTATTTTTGACGTATTATTAATAATCTCCTTTATATAAAACGTTATGTTTTAACAGTTTCTATGAGAAAACCTCTTTTAAAAATTTAATTCCCCGACCCGTTTTCGCTGCCGTTCGACGCGTGTTCCTATACCGTCACCGTTTTCAAACTGTTTTCTGGTCGTTTAGAAGTTTTTACGATTTTCGTTACTCTGCGTTTTCGTCTTTTTTCTCAGTTTTTGATGCCTGGAAGAAACACGCGTTTCCCAACTCGCCGTTCGTTATCATAACTCGCCTTCCGTCCGTTATCGCTCGACGTCAATCATCAATATCAGGATATTTGATTGAATAGGTTCGCTACAAATGAAGTCGACATATGCGTGAAAATTATAATGAACTTCGCAATGATGCTATGACTAGCTGAAAATTTGTCATCTAATTTACATACAAAAGACAAAAAGTGATAAAAAACATTTTGATGAATTATTTTTAGATACAAGATTTCAAAACACAGAAGAAAAATTTCGTATTTCCGTCTACAATACAATTCTAGATACGACATTGGTTAAGTTAGAAAAAAGATTAAGCAGTTTCCAAAATATTGTAAATAAATTTAAAGTTCTCGATCCAAAATTTTTAAGCACTTCAAATGATGATTTAATAGAAAAAGAAGCCAAAATATTAATAGACCATTATCCTAAAGACTTAAGTCAAAATTTTATATTCCAAATTATAAGCTTTCGTTGTACTTTAGAAAATAAAATAAAAACGTGTAACATTAAAATGTCTATGCTGTGATGGTTACTCTGCTGTGGACGTGGTACATAATATTATGTCTTTGGATATCTACCAATATCATAAACGATCGTTGACAATCTAAACGTTGAATATATTTCAGAAATTGTGGATTTGTTCATTAATATAACCATTGATTATATATACTATATATATAATCAATGATATAGGTAACTTATTAAATAATAATAACAATTTTTACCCATTTATAAATTATCCGGTCATCACTGTTGGTTAAAAATTGTGAGTATCTAGTATCCATATATAATATCAATTAAGTATTATAAATAAAAATTAACATAAAATAATGAACTTTTAACTACGTACACATATTTCAACAACCATTTTGTTATTTTTAGTGCCAACCAAAAACTTTATGATTAAATTCATTTTTTCGGATATAATGGAAACTATTGAATATCTGAGCAAAAAATAACTTATCCTTTTCGATACGATGTGGAAATCCAAAGTAAGTATTTATGTGCAAAAAAATCATGTCTATACTATTTTTTAAATTTCAATATAGGTACCTACCTATTAAAATAAGTTGTAACTAGTGGTGTATTTTTATTATTATTTATAAGTAAATGTGAGATAATACAGTAGAATAATATTAATATAGGCAGCTATAAAATATTTAATGCTCCGAACCACTTAAATGTATTGAAGTATAAAAAAGTATATTGAAATTGTTTTAAAATTTCATTTTTATTTATCAATACTTAGCCCCTATAATACTTCCAGTTTTCAATTAATTAATCTTAAACTGTATTTATATACATATAATATCGCGGATAATTATTTATTTAAAGGAATTATACGACATAGAAACAACGTGTACAAGCAAAGTACGAGTACGTAAAAATTTTAAATAATTGTATGAGAATAATTTATGCATAAATGTATTTTTAATTATATAAAATACATCGGGAATACGGAAACGAGGAAAATATGATTGGTCTGGATACATCGTAAAAACATTTGACAAGATAATGGAATGTCGGCTCATTTATCATAATATAGGATATGTACTATGTATAAGTACCTGTGTATAAATTACAAAATAATATTATAGGTACTTGTTTTAGTTTCAAAATTTACGTCTAAGAAAAATATCTGAATTCTAATTACTTTTTATGATATTACATGAAATTAGATGGTATCTTCTCGTTCATAATTATTTATCGGTAAAACTACACATGTACGAATATGCAAGGTTGGGTATTAACGAGTTAAAAATTAAAATTAATAATTATTGGAGTAGGTACCTATTTATTAATTTAGTAGGTAACAATACAATGGCATATTTTATGATAAACTAGATATACAAAACAAATCGGAGGTACCTATACGAAAATGCACAAAAAGTACATGAACCAACAATATAATATGGGTAAACTATGTGTGTATTATGACGTGATATACGTAAACTCAAAGTTCGTACCGTGTTAATACGGACAACATATTATTTTATTTTCTGGTAGGTATTATAGGTAGTTCCGTAATGGTAATTGTGAACAATATTATTACTAAAGTCATTTCGGATCTAATTTTTCTTGAAAGCCATCGGGTCGTCGTCGCTGATAACAATATTGTGCGGACTAGACGCGTGCAAATTCACTTTTTGATCTGGTGGGGATAGGGTATTTTGTCGCCGTCAACGCGCGACGTCAAAATATGTACATAGGCGGCAGCACGTTACCGATGAAAAAATGAATGCTGACGGCAGAAAACATGTTCACAAAAAACAAACGAAACGACTTCTAAAAGTACTTTTAAAGTTTAAACACCTATTAGCGAATTGATAGAATACCACATTTCAGAGACGATCTCATCGGCTTTTTACCTATCTTTTATTATATAGGTAGCATAATATTGAATGTACAAAATTCCTCTTTTTTTAGTTTTTAAATCATTGTAATTTTTTTATAATTAATATTTTGCAAAACACCGATGAGATCGTCTCCAAAAATGTTGTTTTCTATTAATTATTATATAAGTATTATAACTCTAAAATCACTTTAAGAGAGCATTTCGTTTGTTTTTAGTGAATATGTTTTAACTTAACCACTTAAAATCAACGGTGTGGCGTCCTATCAATCGATGATAAAGTGATCGAAATTTCTCGTATTTAAACTATTCAGATAACGGACGACACCGTTACGTATATCGACAGATAATATATACACTTATTCGGAATGTAAAATATTATGAGGTGTAAAAATCGCCTGTTACGCTGGTTTATTTTTACCTCGGGCGATTTTTACTCCTCGGGGTAGAAATTTGGGAGATAAAAATTACCTGTTACACCGGTCGGTCACGGACGAACGGTAGACAAAGAAACGTTCAGTCGGGCGTTAAAACATCCGAGAAATGTGAATCCAAAGTCCGCGGAGTCGAAAAAGGCTTACAATGGTCGCTAAAGTGGATTTTGGAAGTTCGGGGCGATAATACGATGATGCGGGAGAACGTCGGGTGAACAGAAATCAGCGAGTTGGAAATCGCATTTTTAATGATATATTGATATATTACGTATTTCGTCCAAACAGACCTGTTACTTCTGATAACAGAATAATAATAGTAATGTGGCGACCTACGCATGCGCGCCAATATTCGCCTCCATGGTGCGACGGCCGAGCCGCCGCCGCTCTCTGTTCTTTCACGACCGTCGCTGAACGCGTTTTACTTTTGTACTTTTTCGTCGCGTTTTTTATTTGGATGCTTTTCGTTTCACGCGTTTTCTTGTGATAAACAATAAATAGACTAAGATCATTGTAATTTGTTAAATTATTTAACTTGGAGACCTCACAAACCTCCAAATTAATAATAATAATAATAATAATAATAATAATGACAATGAGGATAATGATAATAATAATGATAATGATAATGATAATAATGATAATAACAATAATAATAATAATAATGTTAATAATAATAATAATAATGATAGCAACAATAACAATAATAACAATAATAAGTACCTTCTTCACAATCACAAAAATTGAGTTAGGGTGTTTATTCTCATTTTTCCTTAGCACAACGGGAATTATTATACTCTAATATGAAATAAATTCGACACTCAGTCTAAAAATCAAATTTGTAAACTTATTTTGCTTATATTTGCTAATTGAATATACAAATATACGTAAATATCAAAAAATTTGAAATGGCTATAAAACAAATTTTGAGGATATAGTTAAAGACGTACGATCAACATTGCATTAAATTTTCAAGTCTAAAAACTGAAAATTAACCCTTTTATAAATTATACATCTCAAAACCAAAAGTTGCTATGAATAGACCAAAATTAAAATTAAAAGTTTGAAAAATTGTTGTAGTTGTAAGATATAAAGATACATGTTCGTTAAAAATGTCAAGACTCTAGGATGATTATTTTCGAAATTACAGAGAAATAATTATAATCGATGTTGACAAAATCGCATTTTTCTCCATTTTTATGTAGTTTAAATATTTATCAAATGTGGAATAATTATTACAGTTGTAGTTATCATATTTATTAATTTATTACAATTGAAATAATTAAATAAATCGATTTTATTTAAGTTCAAGTTTTATTTAAGGCATCTTCCCTTTTGAGTTTTACACCTAAGAGATGTACTAAACTCAAATGAGTTCCAAATTAAGTTAAAAAATAAACTTCAGTGCATTACATTTAAGTACAAATATTAAGAATTATGTTATTGTAAAAATATTTTCTCCGATAAAAAATATTTATCATATTAGAAGGTGGAAATCATTGACAGCTGTTATTATTATTTATTTGTTTTATGAAATGAAAGTGAAATGTAGAAACATTGAAAGGGGAGAGTAGGAAGTTATTAGATATTTTGAGGAGGAGGAATGTGAATCTAAAATACACGTTATATTTATATAAAATTGAAGAATGTAGATACATATTTAATGTTGAATTGAGTTTTTCAACTCGCTCTTTTCTGTATTGACTGTTTATTACTCAAAAGTTTTGTTTGATATAATTGAAAACCAAGATTTATTTCATTCAATTGTTTTCTGTCATATGCCATATGCATATGCATATATTCCAGATCCCAATACTTGACAGAGAATAGAGATTATCATGTTATTTTTTATTCATTCGTGAATTTGTGGTAGGTAATGGGTATTTCTTGTTTAGAACATATTTGAATTAGGAGGTTCATCCAACTAAAACAATAAATTATTAGAATATAAAACTATTAAATTTAAAATATTTTTAATTTCGTATTTTATTTGTACATAATGAAAAATTGCATGAAATTCAATCTGTGTGTTTTTCTATGATGCACTATCGCTTTTAGCTTTATACTTTTGTGAATTTGTTGATAAATCACATAATTTTTAATAAATTCTTCATTACTATAATAAAAGAGAATGTACATAAATCATTTAATATTTTCTTAGGCTAATAAACATAAATATATATATATATATATATATACCCATACCTATATGAATCTTGTTCGATATCTATTGGTACCTATAGTTTGCTGTTGCATCTTTTTAATTTACGATTGTCATTAGGGCTCACTCAACAGACTCAGTAATTGTCATATACCTATAAAAACAAGTAAATACTTAAAATTTGTTTTCTGTGTAATTATTTAATTAAGTAAACATGTGTACATATTAAAAATATAATCTGGTTTACATTTCTTACAAAATAATATGTTACAAATTGCTATTTAAAACTCAACATACCTAGGTACTTATTTGCGAAGACCATAAATTTCTTCCCAAATACATAGAAGTACCAATACCTAATTTTGAGTTAATGAAAATAATGTAATTGTTTTGGAAGTGGACGTCTATGATGTAAATGTAATTGCATAAATAAATAAATAATATGTAGATTATTACAGAGAAATTCCTATCACACGAACAATATATTATAATAAATATTCGTCACTAAAGAATGGAAATTATAAATTGTACGTTCGAAAAATTAAAAAGTGGTTTAGTAATTCAAATTTTATAAAATAACTGTTCCCTTCTCATCTTAATATATTTTTATCATTATCCTGTACATTTGGTTGCGTATATATACTATCTTAAGGCACCTAATAAGTATTTTGTGGAACCGAACATTATAAACATATTAAATTATTATTATTAGGTACCTATTACAATATTATATTATAGAAAATAAATAAACGACCAAAAGTTACTATTTGGAAATAGTTGAGTAAAAAGTATATAGGGCATGGTGTTTGCAGATGATAATATAGTATTAGTATAAAAAATAAAAGTACTGAGAAAATGAAAGACAGACTTGAAGTGTCAGGAATCTTTTAAAGGTAAAGAATTAAAGATCTGCAGTAGGGTCAAGTAAAACAGAATATTAGAATAACTGGGGAATATCAATGATTTTTCGCCATATATAAGTCGGATAGTCAGTCCATTTCAGACATTCTATATAATATGTTACACTAATATTAAACTAGTAATAGTTGCCAATAAATATCATCTTAAATGTGTTTGTAGTATTTGTTTGAATAAAGTTTAACAACCACGAAATTCCTGTTACTTTATTCAAGACACCTGTGTCTATCATAGAGTTAACAATCTCTAGTGTGTTTTTTTATAGCACGGCAAATAATAAGAGAAAAAAATTATTATAAAATATTAATTTTTCATTTATTTACTGTGAATGATTTTTTGTTTTTTTTTTTTTTTTGCATGAAAATATGTTATACATATTATATAGTTGGCCATGTTTATCAGTAATATTGATATAATAAGAAAAAAACTATTGTTATATTATAACATACTGTTCGATTGTAATCGGGTGAAATTGTAAATAAACATTATCACATTATCGGTCCGGTCTGCCTGCGCAGTTTTTCCGGAGCGTGTATGTGATAAGTTTGCGCAGTTTTCGGCGACTGTACAGGCGGCCGGATAAGAATCGAAAAACGATTCTTTTGGCCTGTGCAGTTAAAACTGTACGGACATACCGGAGAGTGTGTGCCACGACCTGTTGCGACCAGTTGGTTCGTTTTGTTTGTTCGCAATCACAGCGTCCTCTATTTTATTTAAATTTTCATTTGTAAACACGTACTTTATACATTTATTCATTTGTACACATACCGTATACATGCTTATAAATTATAATATTATTATTACTAATATTATATAATATTATAATAAATGAGCCGGAAGATATTGGAAGAATTTATCGATTTGTATAAATCGTATCCATGTCTATGGCAAATAAAATCGAAAGAGTACCGTGATCGACAACTACGGGAAACAGCTTACAAAGTTTTGATAGAAAAATTAAAGGAATCGGAACCAGAAGCAAATAAAGATATAGTGGCAAAGAAAATAAACAATTTAAGAAGCAGCGAATGTTGCGATAAGTTTACGATAAGTATCCTCATCCATTCGTAAATAATTTTTGAAATCCAGTGGTTCGAATCTCAATTCATTTAATAAATTCACATGGCTGGTAGGTCTTTCGTTTTAAGAGCCAATCTTTGGCCCATTTTTCGCGTTTTTTTTTTTGTTTTTTATTTTTCTTATTAAGAACAACGGCTAAGCCCACCAAAGCTATAGCGTCGTCTTCTATGGATGCCATTGTATATTAATTTTAAAATATGGGAATTCAAAAAAATATAACCGATTAAAAGAAACAACGATTGAATTAAATTAAAAAATAGACGGTGTTTAGACTTAAAATCAACGTTTATGACGGACGTACTGTGATGGACTGTTTTTACCGGAGATTTACCGGAGCGTGTGTGGAGTCGCGTCGTTATCGTCGGAACTCGGGTAAAACTGTGCGGGTAAAACCGCGCAGTCCGGCCTCTCCGGCAAACCGGAACGTGTGTGTGAGGCGGGTCGTTTGGCACAGTTTGGCTTATACAGGCGGCCGGAGCAAATATGAAATATTAAATATAAAATATCTTTAAAGAGGACCGTGCATTCGTCCATCCGGCCGACTGAAGGACTGCGCAGGCGTATGGTAGCGTGTGTGGGTACCGATAGACTGGCTAAATATAGATTTCATCATGCCTATCTATGTTGTCATGGATTTCATATTCACAGCACATTATTACAATCATGCCACGTGGCGAGAACGTGCGGTTAAAATTTATTGTATACGGATTACGGTTATACCTTTTATTTTATACGGTTTTGTGTGCGATTTTTTGAAATATGTCTTGTGAGAAAGAATCTCAATGCCTTGAGGAATTTATCAACATTTATCAAAGTGAAATTTGTTTGTGGAAAATAAAATCAAAAGAATATCACGATAAATGGAAAAGAGACGCTGCATACAAACTATTAACGGAAAAGTTAAAATAAATAGATTCCTCGGCGACAAAATCAACTACGGTCAAAAAAATAAATAACTTAAGAAGCAGCTACCGGAAGGAGTTGAAAAAAGTAAAAGAATCGACGAGGACAGGATCAGGAGCAGATGAAATATACGAGCCGAAATTGTGGTACTACAAAATGTTAAATTTTTTAGACGACCAAGATATTCCTTGAAATTCACGCCCAAATCCTGAAAGTGATGATGAGAATAGTATAAATGAAGTAAATAAACAACATAAATTCACTTAATAAATTTACGTGAGAATATTCGTTTCTTTTTTGTAACCAATTTTTACACCACAGTCTACGTTTATTTTTACGTGTATTAAGAATATTTTTTGCATTGTTACTCGTATTAACAAGCCCACAACAGCGAGCACATCGTTGTCGGTCATCATTTTTATCGAAAGTGAAATAACGACCGGACGAATTCACCGGAATGTGTGTGGTTGCCTTTACGGTGGACGACAAGACCCACATATACCTATATATATATATATATAATAATAATAATAATAATAATCGTATTTTTCGCTGAACATACAACACCGATTATTTTACTTGAATCACGGTTTCATTTTCTTTTGTCGTTTGTCGTCTGTCAAAATTACCAATTACGTGAGTACAATTTATTATTATTACATTAAGTAGGTATATTATATTTTTCAATTTTTAGCAGTAATACCTACCTATATTAATAATTAATTTAATATTATATTATACGCGTTATGTGGATTATACTAGGGTTCACACAATGCTAGGTGTACGGGCCAGGTGCGTAAAATAATATTACGGCGCGTCTGGACACCAAATTTCTTCGTGCGCTTTTATTCACCGTTCAGGTTTATGTTTGTTGGTATATACGTATGTGTATTTGTATAAAATATATGCGTTTGTATATGTGTGCTTATAAATTATGTTATAGGTAGTTAAATAAAATGGTAACTAAAGTTGGTAGGTAGGTAGGTAATAAATGTTGCTGTATTGCTGGTATAAGTAAATAATAATGGTATAAATAATAAATAAATAAAAATCACAGCAACACAAAGAATAAATAAACAGGTAATATGGTAAATGTTAAATAGCCCTTTTGGCTCAACAAATAAATAAATAATAATAAAATGGGTAGAATCCGATTCCGTACGCTCATTGTTCGACAATACCTTTTTTTGATATTTTTTTCGACACGATTCCGTACGGTGTTTTAATGCAACATTGCCACGATTCATCGTAGAGACATGTATCATATGTATTATAGTGATATAAACATACGAATTACTAGTGAGGAATCAAGAGGACGTCAAATGCACGGTTTTTAAGGGGTTATGTATAGGCAATTTTAAAGATATTTTACAAATATTTAAGACGGCCGTATTTTAAGGGGTTCAGTATAGGCAATTTTAAACAAATATTAGGAATAATAAAAATCTAAGTTTAAAAATATTTTAGTACATTTTAAAATTAATCTAAAATATTCTCATACTCATACCAAGTTTTATTGTTATATAATCATATAAAATTATAACGACCGAGTTTTTGACGATTTATACAAATTCTTATTATTAATTTAATATTTCTCTTTTAAAATATAGGTACAGCGTAATATAAGTAATGGCATAGTGCCTCTTAAATTGATAAATGCAAGAAAAGTTTATAAAAATAAAGTATACTTACTAATATCATTAGTGAAGCGGCGGCAATTGCCTGAAATTAAACTTGACAGGCAGGACTGTTCCGCAATATCATATTTATTTAGAAATTACAGCTCTTACAATTATAATGATATTGCGGAACAGTCCTGCCTGTCAAGTTTAATTTCAGGCAATTGCCGCCGCTTCACAAGTTATAACGTGGAGATGTGCTTTGCTTTCCGGTATGATGCTGATAATTAGCAAA
>JAIPRL010003063.1:0-51051 GCA_025469235.1 Pemphigus obesinymphae | reverse complement strand
CTTCTGGAATTTTTCCTTCTACTAGTATCTTATTAAAGAACTTTGTCAGCCATTGTATACCTAAACTTCCTAATACTTTCCATACTTCTACTGGTACTCCATCTGGTCCCACCGCTTTCTTATTTTTAATTTTTCTCACGGCACTCCACACTCTCTCTTCCCTTATTAAATCTACCATACCCAAATTCCACTCTACCCGATCAATTGCCTCTCTTGGAAACTCCTCATTTAATAATCCCCCAAAATAATCTTTCCATCCAGCCAGCCTGTACACTTCTTTTTCCCCTTCTTTAGTTCATAACCTCTCATACAACTCATCATATTTCTTTAATTTAGCTTTACTCACTGCAAATTTTGCTGCTTTAGATAAACTTTTATACTCTACCCAATCTTCCCTCTCACTAAAACAACAAATACAAAGGTACCTAATAATAAAATATAAAATAGGTACCTATTCACAGAATTCAATTACACGTACTTATAGACTAGCTTATAGACTTATATTCTAAATAAATAAATATCACACACACAAAAACAGTATAAGTAAAATTATTCATACATGCACAAATTATTTTTACAGTAAAATCACGACGAATTCGGATTAACGGATTTACTAGCCAAATCCGAGTAAGTTTTCACACTATTAAATAGCTAATGGCAAATAGCTATTACCATTGATTATATAATACATTATAGATGCAATACAAAAAATCGGATACCAATTGTAAAATTCTGTTGTTATGCGATGTTAGTTTGTTGAACAGCCGTCGCAACAGATGGCCGTAGGTACTCGGCATTCAGTCGTCGTCGTGCGAAATTATGAAAACAGGTTTATTTCTGTTCCAAAGTTCAAAAAACTATACGACTAATCAGCCGTCCGTCAACATATAACAATATAAAATATTATTTGATTCTATTCATATTGTTGTCGCTATATATCAGGTGATTATTCTCGAGCAACTCGTTTTATATTATGGTGAACTATCTATACTATATAATATAATTAGCTTAAGTGCAACACTTGCCGTGTGCAACTCCGTGTAAGTGAAATTCCTTTTATGTGAGACTATTTGTAAGTTCAACACATTTTTATGGCGGACCTATGAATTTGAAAATCCGATTGAGTGTGACATCTTGTAAGTTGAACTTTTATTTAGTACAACACCTCATTAGCAGAATTACTTTTGCAATTCGTATACATCGATTTATATATTTTATCGGGAATAATATTGTTAATTAATTAATTTAAAAAATATTCCGCTACGGCGAATACTGGCGTTCGCTTTCTAGAAAATAGTCGATCACTCCTAAAGTGTTTCTAAAGAATAGGTTGACAAAGTAAGTAATCCGAAAATTGATCGAATTTAAGTTTTTCGGATTTTTATAAGACTTCGAACCTCTCTAGGCTCAATTCTCAAATGAGTGTAAGAGGTTTTACTCAACCTCAATATCAATTTGATCAAAATATTAAGAAATATTAGCCGTTAAATAGAATATTGGTATAAAATAAAAAAACGTATAATATAATATTATATTATATACATTTAAGAAGTCACTAGGGCTTTTCGTTCTCGAATTTTTATATAGGTGACCATTGTCGTTAGGTCGATATATTCGAAGTCCGATGAAACATCGTATGTATGATAAAAGTTTTCCCAAATGTTTCAATATAAATTTAATTCAAATTGTGAAAAATACGACGGAAGTTCTACGATTTTAAATTCATTACTATGAGATATAAAATATATAGTAAAGTTCTATGAATCAACAGGACAAACTTAAATTATTAATACGGCCTCTTCACAGCGTATCATATAACGTATAATTTAATTAAATATAATTGATAGGTAGGTACAAAATTTAATTCAAACAACCGAAAAAAAAATGATAAGATATCGGATATCGGATAAAAAAAAGTCGAAAAAAAAGAAAATAGGCAGAGTGGGATTCAAACCGGCGTCTCCGTATTGAAAGTTCATATTCGTTTCTATAAAGCTACAGAATCGATGATGGAGTAGTCAACATTTTTCGTATTTAAACTATTCAGATAACGGACGACACAATTACGTATATCGACAGATAATATATATGCATATTCGGAACGATTGTTCCGGTCAGATGAGAACGATCGGTAGAAAAGAAACGCTTTTAAAACAAAAAATGCACGAATTTGCTCAGATGTACATATAAGAATGCACCTTAATACAAAATATTTATAAAAAACGTAAAAAAAAACTTTAAAAAAATGCAAAAAAAAGATTGCACGATGAAGTCACCGCCTAAGCTTTCGTGTCTTCGCCGTGTACCGTATACATTTACACCTGTCTAACGGGGGAACGAAAATCGAACCCGAGACCTTACGCATCTAAATACTAATTCTTATCGAACGACCTAACTAACCAATATGAATTATCACACGAAACGCGGGCCTAATAAATAATATAAACAACACGGGCGGCTCAACATCCTAACAATACGGGGCCGATAATACCAAGATTTATAGAATAATAAAGTTGTCTCATTTGGAAATGATGAAAAAATAGGAGTGGGGGAAAATCGGATTTTAACGTCACCCGTCGTACACATGGCGGCATATTTTAAATACATGATTGCCACTATTTTTTTGCTGTCAGCAATTTTTTTACTAGAAAACATAGTCAGATTATTTCAAAGTTACATTTTCTGAGAGAAAATTTATCCAGTTGGTATATTTAAAACAATTTAAAACATTATTTTTCGATTTTCTCAAAACTGTACTTACACGGAGTTAAAAACTGAAACAAAATTATAAAAGTACGAGAATAATGAGATATGAAAAATTGGGAATTTGGCTTTGGCTCTTGTCATCCTCCGCCGAGTTTCGTTACTTCTATTTTCCCATATAATATGTATCCTTTCGTTATAATAGGCATTTATAACCCTTATTTGTCCAAGTCCTTGTTGCCTCTCCCGGCGTTGTGTGTATTATGTGTGATATTATATTTATGACTCAATTGGTGGTGTCTTTTGAGAAGTTTTACAAAATTTTGACCGTTAAATACTTTTATGTGAATTTGTTTTAAAACGTTTTAAATATTTATTATGTTCGGTGTCAGTGTATTCAAGGTCCCTTGGTTCCTTCATTTTTATTGTTTGGTAAATCACTTCAATACACATTATAGATAATGTTACAAATGTTTCACAAGCGTATACTGTACATTTTGTGTAAGACTCAGACTTTGAATTTGTTCGAATATAAAATATTTTCACATATGTGTGCTTATATCATTACACGTGTTTGTATTGATATTCATAAATGAAATTAATTAACTGAATACGAAGCATATAACTTACCAAATATATTAAATATTTTAGAATCATTAAGTTAATTTAAGAAAAAAAATTTTAAATGATAACTGGTCATCATTTACTTACTTATTTCATATAAAATATATTTCTTCACAACTAACGAGATATATATTGCAATTAGAATAATACAACTATGAAATAATCTATAAAGCAAGTTCATAGAATTGAAAAACTGATTGTTTATCATGAATTCAAATTGTGAAAAAAATAAATAAATAGATAACTTTTAAACGAATTAAAAAAAAAAACAGATGAAGAGCCGACTTTTAATTCTTTAATTACGGAAGAAAAAAACAGCATTAAAAATGCTGATACAAACGAGAATCCAATTTTACCTATTTCTAATGAACTAATTATAACACATTCCGCAATACGTGAAATAATCAATAGCAATTAAATAATAATTATAATATCATATTTTAAAAATAAAACGACTTGTGCTAATTGTTACCACTACCGCAACTAAACCTTTTGAAACAATATGTTTAGATATAGTAAGTCCACTTCTACAAACCTTGATAGGTAATATATACAATACAAAACAAGTTGACGAGTTTCAGGAAATAATTTGGAAATGTGTATAGGGGTGTTAAAGCTCCTCTCCCCTGAAATGCAGTAGACAAAAACAGAAAATTGATAATATTTTTTTTTCCTAAGTTTTAAAGGACATATTAGAATTTAGTTGGAAATCTATAAATTGTTTGACATTTAGCCTGTAAATATCAAATAAAAAGTTGACCTATTTTTATTGACAAAATTTCCGACTTTTTAAAAATAGGTAAACTTTTGAGTATTTAAAAATCTAATACCACCCCTTACTATCCTCAAACCAACGGAATTCTAGAATAATCACAGACTTTAAAAAATTATTTACATAGTTTTGTGAAAAAGATAATAAATGAAATAATCTTTGTTACAATGTTTTGTTACAATACTACAGTAGGTACAGACATCTACCACATTTACCCCTTACAAACTTGTTTTCGGAAGGAAAACGGACACATGCTTTACCAGACTTGTAAAGTATTCAAATACAAGTATTTAAATATCTATTTTATATTCAAATACGTTTCTAAAAAATATTCAAATACGTATTCTGAATACTTTTAATGGTGTATTTTTATTGGCTTAAAAATTTTTTGTTATCAACCACAAATAAAAATTATTGATTTGTGAAAAAAGTAATATATTTTAGGTTTTTATAATATTATGTAAATTTTTGTGACTTGCGACCAATATTTAATGAAATTTTATAAATAGCTCATAATATATAGAAAAAAGTATATTTTACACATTGAAATTTTGTAATTATATTTATTAGATGAAGAATTATTGAAAAATAAATTATATGACATAATCATATTGGCAGATTATTGCCACAGAATATTATAATTTAGAAGTTTTATAGGCAGGACAATCCCAAAAAAATATATTTTTTGGTGTAAAACTGTGAAATAAATAATATAATACTTCTCTTCAAAACATAAAATAATCAAAAAAAAAAAAAGTTATCAACATTTTTCCCATTTTGCCGACTAAATTTCTATTAATTTATAGTTTGTCAACTTAAAATTCAACTGCTTTACAGTCTTCTCGGGACTGCCCTGATTATACGTTTGGACTTTTATGGATTTCAGGAATTATTAATAATATCGATTGATACACACAATTTTCATTATAATTATCGCATCCCACTGGATCCATGTGGTCTTTATGTTACATTATTTCTGAGATTTTTGTATAATATTAATATCAGTTTTCATCATAGATTTAGGACTCTGATATAGAATATTCCCGAAGTATAAAAATATAAAGACATAAAATGCAGAACATTAAAAACTGAAAATGAATGAAATACTTCAAAATATTCCGAATATTTTTGTTTTTAAGTATTCGATTACCTATTCTGAATACTTTTTACCAGTTTATTGGAATAAAGTATTCTTTACAAGTCTTCCATCTACGTTTCATTAGAGAACCTGAACCGCAATATAATTATGATAACTATGTTTTTAACCTAAAGCGCATAATGCAATAAACGCACAAAATAGCACAACATTTGATTTTAAACAAAGAAACTAATAAACTATTCTATGACCACTAGAATTCCATGTAATAGCTGATAATGTGTTGATCAAGAAACACAATAAAAACCTACTTTGAGTCATAACTGGTAAAGTTCATACGATGTAACGCGTATACCTATTAGATAAAAAAATTACTATCAACAAGGTGAGAAAGGGTATCGGCTTCATAAAAATAACTTTAAAAAAAATTTCAAAACTGATAAACAATTATAATTATTCATCTTTTATACTTTTATCAAAACGAATTAAAAAAAAAAAAAAAATACATTGATGCCTATCTACATTATTAAATTATTGACACTTAAGAGGCCGCAACATCTGGTGATTTTTAAGGGGTTCTGTATAGGCAATTTTTAAGAAATATTATGAAAAATAAAATTCTAAAAATTGATCTAAATATTAACTAATTTTTTCTTTTATCAATATTGTTATTTATCATACCTATGTTATTGTTTCTATCTATATGTTTATTTATCCAACAATTATTAACCTCGGCCTATTCTTATTCTTCTATATTGAACTCATGCACGGACATACATTTAACTAAATTAATTTTTGATAACATTATTAGAGAATTAGAACATACCAAATCACCGATTAAAACGACTATTTAGAACAATTAAATAATTTTCAGTTTGTGTGTCATACTATTTTCTGGTTACCTGGTAGTCGGAAAACGAGATTTTTAGATTTTACAACTGAAACTAATAACAACTAAATGGGTTTTAACTGATTACTTAAACATACTATTTTACAACCAAAACACGAACGTGATGTATAATATATATTATTTACATTGATATATATTACATAATATCTATTACTTTTCGATTATGTGATAGAAGTACATTGTACTTCGTGTGTACTGTGTAATGCTACTACGCGCGTGCGGCGGCGGCGATGGCGAGACAGAGAGAGACGCGACGGCCGTGTCCCCGTCGTCGGGTCGTATATCATCTCTCCGGGGAGAGAGAGACACCGTCCCGCCGACACGTCGGCCGGCGGCCCGGGCGTACATGCACGCGCGCCGCCGCGGCCCCAGGCGTCCGTTCGTCCGTCCGGAACCGGTCGACGCACGTCATCGTGCCGGCGGGGGTCCTGTCTAGCCGACAAGACAAACCCCCGAGGCAAAGGGCAGTCTTAACAGATCGCAGCGTGGTAACTGCTCTGCCGAGTACAACACCCCGCCCGGTACTTAAGTCGTCTGCAGATGATTCCGAGACCCCACAATACAAACTAAAATTTTAGAAATCAAGCAAGTAATGAAATTAATAATAATTTCAGAAACATTGAAAAAATATAAAAAAAAACCATCCATGATTTTATATTAATAAAATTATTACTAAAACGACATATTAGACACATATGCATTTTTTGAGGTAATACGGAATTCTAAAATGGGACTTATTCGCTCCAGTTTATCAGAACCTGAAGAATTATTTATACAATTTAAAGACATTGGAATATGGCTACCCAATGGTACTGACTTTTCATTATATATAAATTAATACAATAATATACAAGAAATACTTAAACTTTCAAATTTAACAATTTATTATTATAATGATAATATTTTATTTATTATAAGTACACCTTTGCTGTTTGGTGTACCAATATGTACTATTAATTATATATTAATATATATATATATATTTATACATAATATATTATATAATTGTATAATTTGATACCTAATTTTATAGGCATAAATAACAAATGTCTATATGTAAAATCTAATCATAGTTATGTAACAATTAGCAGATCTAATGCTGTGGCGTCATTTCAAAATAAGCAAAACTATTAACTATTACTATGAAAATACTTTTATAATTCTTCAAAAAACGTAAATAAGCAAAAAAAAATTTTAAAAAAGGTCATCGACTTATTTCTTATTATTACTAGGAAAATTGGTAGGCATAATTATATTTCTTGGTGGCACATTAGAACATTGGCAGACCATTTTTAAATTAGTGGTAGTGCCATTGCATTTACTGCATAGGATATCCTGCCCCTTCAAATAACGCCCCTAATATAACGAACTCTACTCAACCTATGAAGACAGATCAAACATGCGCGTGATTTCTTTATTTGTTCTGAGATTTTTACTTTACATTTGAAACTGAGGATACATTTTTAGGAAAGTAGAATGACTTCCCTCTAAAAGGAAAAGTATGTAGTAAATCAACAATATTGTAACATACCTCAGTACCGACTGATTTATTTGGGAAATGTACAAAATAACAATTAATAAAAAATAATCGAAATTAATAAAAATACTAACAGAAAGAATTACCACGCAGTCAAGATCATAGAAACTTTAGACATATTATAACTATTTAGATAAATTGTGTACGAAAAGGATCGCCGCCTCAGGCCTAATGCATCTAAGTATTAACCAAGAATAAAAATATATGACCTGTGGCAAACAGACAACATAGGCAGGTATGCGTCTAATCGTTTTAAATCCCACCCAGTTTCAAAAACAATCTAAGTACAAACATCCAAAATATACCTACCACAATATTTATGCAATAATTACACGGAAATATCGAACGTATTATCCACTGTATACCCGTCATAACAACATCAAATCGCGCCAAATATAGATATGACACTGGGCCGTATATCGTTTGCTTAACACTATTGTTTATTTTGACCTTTTTTTACATCGTTTATATATTGTTCAGTTAAATAGAGATGGTTACGGAACTCATCAATTAGGCAAAAGTTATTAAAAAAAAAATCTAAAAATTACCTCTAAACATCGTTTTTAAAATGTATTTCTGAATTTAAGAATTAATTTTAAATGAAAGCTCTTCACCCAAAAACTTTTATTCAATTCCTTCTACCCGAAAATCGTCCTGAACATATTTTATAAATGAGTAAACCGCAATACGCACATAATGCATCATTTTTTGATGCAGGTAAACAGGGGATACGCAATCGATGACTGGCTTGACTCTGGCCCAGACGACTGGGACAATATAATTTATGTGTAATCGGGAAATCGATCCGAGTGGTCAAAATGCATCGCAACGTCATAACCATATTAGTAATTACATATCTGTAAGATTCCGTCGGCCTATACTCATAAATTACCCGGAACAATACCTATAAGAGCTGACATAATGTAATAACGCCTTAATTTTTTTGAAAACGTTTTAGAAATTAATTTGTCGGCAGGCACATCAAAAGGACCACTTAATTTTGGAAAGAATTACCAAGCTAGAAAGTAGGGCGAGCATATAAAAGAGGGTACCTAACTACGTTCAAATTGGACGACTTATGTTACTTTCTAGAACGCATTCTTCATGCCCGTCGAAATACGTATTTTTACATTACTCCGGACATAGTTGTTTTTTGAATTTAAAAAACACTTGTAATTTTCTTTGGACTTGAATATTTTAAATTTATTCTAGTCGATTCTGAAAAGTTCAGTGATATATAATATGAAATTTTTATATATTAAGTTTTTTAGTAATTAATAATTTTCAATACAGCAATGATATCGTCCCAAAATATTGTTCTTTATATGTTTCATTGTATGTGCATTAACTCTAAAATCACTTTTAGATATTATTTCGTTTATTTTTTGTGCACAGGTTTTTACTACTGAAAATCATTGATGTGGCGTCTTTTTAATGGTTCTGGAATGTGTAAGAAGAGAGCAGTTAATGAAAATGTTTTTAATATATATACACGTAATAACAATCGGCGCAATTAAACAAAGAAAAAAAAAAATATATATATATATATATATATAAATAAAAAGTAATTAAAATACACATTTATACAAAATTGATAGATAATAATTCGGGTGCATGTCTAACATGCTGTACCTACCGTAAAATGCTATTTACCAAAAAACTGTACGCGTGTAATGTGCTACCTAGTACCTACCGTAAATACTATTTTATTTAAATTTATTAAACTAAAACTTATTTAATGTATAACTGATGATTATCATTATCAAGTATTTTGTTTAAATGTTATAAATTGTTATACGTCATATTATGTTGTTTAAATTTAAAGTTAAATTTAAGTTAAAAAGTTAAGTTAATTTTAATTAAGTTACTTAAAGCGTTGATTTTTTTTTCAGATTAACTTTTAACTTAATAAGTTACATTTTTATTAAAACGAACGTGTTAACTTCAAGTTAATTTTATACAAAAGTATCTAAATTAAGTTAAATTTTGCCCGAAGAACAATGCCAATTTTTGAATGGGATTGTACTTTTTGGTACCTATGCGCAATTTTAGTAGGTACCTAGAATAGCATGTACGTAATCGTTAAGAATCGATGTACCACTCACGCACACGCCACGACGTTGGCTGTTCACAAATATTGGGCTGAGCCCGGTCTTTTTAAATATATGGAGGCTGGTATTTATGTCCATCTAGTATAGAAAATATATTGAAGTAGTAGGTACTGGTTATTTTACACTATATTAGTGTGAATCAAACAATAATGTAGGTAGGTATCTTGGCAGTTAGAAGTTATTTTCTGATTTCTTATTTATGCATGGGTTTTAAAATGAAGTGTTGTATTTTTATTTTTACATGTATACACTTTTTCAGGCAGAAGAAGTCCCGAGTAGTTTTTTTGAGCGTGAAGAATAACCATCCTTTTTTACCTTTTTACGATATAATAGGTATATCGACTTTTTTTCCTAATTAGGAAATTTTAATTTTTAACTAAGTTAAGTTACTTTTTTTTTCGAAGTTAATAAAAATATATGAGTAACTTTTAACTTAACTTAGCCTTTATTATTTTCAATTAACTTAACTTAACGAGTTAAAAAATATCGGTAACTTGCCCAGCCTTGTCAAGAGGAAACCCTACCAACACTTGTTCAATGAAAAAATTGCATTGGCAGTTTTCATTTTTATCAATTTACAAACGTGTTAAAAATATTAAATACAAACAAATTATAGCTAATAACATTATCTAGTGTCGTACGTTGCTTTTTTTAATATAATCATTTTTCAACATTTTTAATTATTTAAATTAAAAAATAAAAAATAGATTTTGACTACTGAATTCATTTTCTCTTAACGTATGTGCTGTACTGAATTAGTTTTAACTTTTTAATAATTTTAAATTTCTCATTTAAATACGTTTAATAAACACGCAAATTAAGGAAAAATATTTTACAAATAAAAATTAAGTTTTGACCAAGTTAATTTTTTTTGTTCTTGCTAACCAGTGTTTTTCAAATCTTGGGCATATCTTTATAAATCGTATACAAGAACAAAATATTTAAAAAAAAAGTCTAAAAATTACATTGTCACAAATTACAATCTAAAACATAACCTACCGTTAAAATCATTATGTTAAAATAACATAAATCTACGAGTATTATCTTACCAGGATGTAATATCATAACTATGTTTTGGTAACCACTGGAAATGACAAAATACAAATTTACTTGCAACGTCATTGGAATTGAACCAAATCGAGTTTTTTTCCAATTGATTTGTTATTTTCTTCTTTAGAGAGAGTTGCATATTTTGTTTATGTATCTATTACACTCGATTTTATAATAGAGCAAAATCGTATACCCGATAGTAGCACTCAAAGGGTTAACAATTCATAAAACGTGTAAAAATGTATAATTTATTTGAAAAATCAGCTACGCAGGGACATTTTAGTATTCTATAATTTATTTAGTACCTATTTCATCTTTTGATGAAATTCTCAAGTTGATAAAAATAACAAAAGGTGTAAACATGTATTTTCAACAAATATTGTAATTACATGGTAATAAATAATTATATTGACTAAAGACTAATTTCAAATTCTTAAAAAACCCCTAGAAAACCGTACATACAAAGTCCTCTTTTTCAATCTTTAATTATTTTTGTATAAAAAATTTCCATAATTTTTCTTTAAGAATTATTTAGTCATTATTAAGCTATACAAATAAACCAGTATATGGTTAACCTAATATTGAAAATATTTACAATTTATCAATCACGTCAGAACCTAGACTATTTTTTGATGAAAAATAAAATCCACAGTAATTTTTATTTAAGAGTAAAAAATTTTTTAATATTAAATAATGGTTTTTTCTAGATAAATACATTAAAATCAATTTGTATAAAATATATTTATACATCCAAAACTAAATAAATAAATAATTATATAGTTAAAACAAATACTTTAAACAGATAATTTTATTTATCCGTTTAAATACATACAGTGAAAAATAAAAACAATTTGAACAAACATTCTTAATTGTACATATCTCTATTAAAAATAATATTTCTTTACTATTAAATTTAAAAATCTAAATAAATCTAGATTATAACACAAAATAAAGAAAGTAGTAAGTACTTAGAACTATGTCTAATTTATACCAAAAATAATTTTATGTATTCATTGCATATTTTTAAAGACTTAGAAATTATTAAAGAACGAACAATGTTACTTTTTTTAAGTGTGGAACTGCAAATTAATTTCTTTTTAATGATATAAACTCTATATATTATATTATAATTTATCATATTATATTTGACACATTCACTTTTTATATGTTATATGAAGAGTGAATGTGTCAAACGTTCTAAGTGCCAAAAAATTATTTTTCAGGAAACACAAAAAACATTACAACATTCAAAATAATCAATAATAATTATGTTTAAAAATATATGTTATTTATGTAAATTATATTTATAACCTAGTTAAGTTCTATTATTATATTTGTTATTTCATATTAGTTAAAATTAAATATTTATTAGTAACAATTCCAAGTGCCAAGTCTTATATTAATGTTCCAAATACCATATGGTGTGATAATTTTGTTCCATATATTAATTTTAATAATATTGTTCCAATATTTTATTGTAGATAACAGAGAATCATTTTGTATTATATTAATAAAACTAAATTACAACTTTAACATAAAATAAACATATTTTCTTTATTTACAAATGTAATACAAAGTAAACAATATATTTTTTAAGTATCACTTAGTAAATGTATATTTTCAGTTTTCATAATAATAATATAATAATAACATGTATAATGGGCATAGAACATTTAACAGATGACATATATGAACTTAATTTGAACTATTAATAGAATTGCAAGATATGTTTACTTAGGCACATAAAACATAAATCAAAAATAAAACAATTTTGACACATTCATTCTTCATGTATTTAATACATAATATAATATAAATAAAATCTAAATATGAAGCTGGGTTAACTAAGATAGAACTCAAATAAGACACCAGCAAGTTTCTTAATTTTTTTAAACAGTTGGGTGAGAAGGCGAAATAAAAGGAGAAAAGTATCATGTAAAAATCTATTTCACATTTTAGTGGACATTTTAGAAACGGTTTCTATTAACTAGGCTGAGTGACTGTACACATCATATACTGACATCGTATAGACATCACTGTCATTCAATATTTCTTATGATTACTTACAGATTCTTTGTATTACATTATTCGCTAACATCTTTAATATTTTTAATTACCTATTTATTAATTTATCATACAATCAAAATACATAAAATGAATGATAACAAATAATGTCTACTAGACAGCCACTCTATTAATATACTGAATATACTGGTTCTAGCCGTTTCTCACATATAAACCTATACTTTCTACTAAATGTTTAACTTGCTAAGTGATTCAACCGAGTATTATCTTCATGTAATCCAGCTTTAACACTAAATAAACATTTTTAATATTAATTACACTTTAGTCCCACTTATAATTAAAACAATATAGATCACGTATTAAACCATACATTACACTGATTGGTAGGTTAAACATTATATCACAATTTAAATTTTTACTTAGAAAAAGTAGTATAGAGTACACGAAATACATTTAAAAGGACGTTGCACGGACGGTTTTAATGTGTTGTTTATAGGCAATTTTAATGCTATTTTAAAAAAATTTTAATTCAACAATTTTAAAATATTTAAATATACTATAATATATAATTTAAAAATACTCTTGTGTCAATATAATTTTTATTATCATATAATCGCAATATTTGTTGCAAAAACATATTTACACATTTTTGATTCTTATCAACTAGAGAATATCATAAAAAAAAAATAAATTATAGAGAATAAAATTATCTAGTGTTCTATGTAGCCGGTTTTTGATATATGCGTTTTATAAGTTGTTAAAAAATAAATTTTTTTAATTTGCTATAATTAACTATAAATCTTAAAAAAAAATCAATCTATCGAAAAAAGTTTATGTAAGGCACTAGATAATGTTATTAGCTTTAATTTGTTTTTATTTTGTATTTCTAAAATGGTTGTAAGTTGATAAAATGAAAAATTCAAATGTAAGTTTTTCATTGAAAATGTGTAGGTTAGCAGTTCCCAGAGTTTATATTGTACTGTCTTAACTGAAGCGCTGCACAGTCAACCATTATCTGGTCTAAAAATAAATTACAATAAATAACAATTAAGCCTGATATAGATATAACTTATTGGGATTATGAAAAGTACAGCATAACAACGACTACACACATTTTTTTTTAAATTAAAACATTGATCAATTTGAATGGATTCAAGATTGGCGTTGCTTCATCTAAATGTATTTCTATCGAAGAAGAAATTCTTATTGAGTTGTCTGGCGACAATAGTTTGTATGCAAAATTTACCAGTATGAAATTGACAAATTTCAGATTTCAATTAAAGATGAAAATCCCTTTCTAAAAGATAAGGCTAAATGGCCATCCCATTAATTTAGTCTTCTACAAATAAGTTTAAAATCTTAATAATCATTAAAAATACATATAATTATAATAAAATAAATATTTCCATATTCATTACAGTTTTTTCTAGTTTTATTTATTTTTATTGAAAAAAGAGTCATCAGTTTTATCAAGGGTGCCATGAGAAAACCTCAGTTCCAAAAGGGCATGTGAGTCGAAAAAGTTTGGGAACCGCTAGTGTAAGTAAAACATGCTCTAATATTTTTATATTAATATTTTTCTATGAAATACACTCAATTTATCACTCATCAATTACATAACGAAAATAACTTATACTAATTGAAAAGTAAACACTAAAAAAAATTCACTCATTTAGAATTTGTTCATTCATAAACGTGTTTGTCTTTATATTTTAAAAATAAAACAACATATCTATTTATGAATTAACCCAAATGAATGTCCAGTTTAATTATGAATTTAAATAATATAAAAAAAACTAAAATTATTATAATAAATGAATTTTATAAATCAAAATAGAGTCGAATAAAAAATATGATTTTAGATCTTAATATTATTCAATATTCATTAATTATTATTAGTTATTAAATATTACTGTCTTATAATATATCTAATATATGATAATAATATATCTATATTTATAAATTATAAGGTTTAAACTACTGAGTACCTGGAAGCCCTCCAATTTTATTACTGTTGTTACAATAATGATAATAACAATTTGCTATTGAAAAAGTCATAATAACTTAATAATTATGAAATATTTGAAATATTTAGTCATATGTTAGTTGTATCAAAGAATTCGAAGAAAAAGCAGTAGGTATTACAGAGGAAGCATTATGTTTAATTGCTGTTATTGAATTGATCCACCTAGTACACTTTGCTGTTGTGGACTAGCCTCTTCTAATGAAGTAGCTGATGATAACATATTTAAAGAAGGTGGAAATGGTGGTACAACACTACTACTGGTACCATGGCCATTGCTGCGTAATGCTCTGTACTTGGCAATTTCGTTAGGGAATGTTTGACTTAGATCTGTCAGTATATTAGCCTTGAGTTTCTGAAAAGCATCAATTTTTCCTTTGACTTGTTCATTTTTATGCAAGGCTTTTTCAATACAATCTTTGGTATATAGCTGAGGATTACGTCCTGTATCAATATACCTGAAAAATATGTAAATAAATGAGTTCATATAAATTATAGTTTGTAGAACAAAACTTAAATAGATACATCCATTGTTTAATAATCAGTAGTGGTTATAGGAGGGGGACGATAGATGGATCGACCCCTCCATGGATTATTAAATTTTTTAAATTTATTATATCTCTTTCCTAACAACACCTAAACACTATCTGCAAATTAAAAAAAAATTATTTTGACAATAAAATATTTAAAATGTTGAGTATTTTTTTAGTTTTAACCATATTTACTATATTTTAATTACACAAATATAATTAATGCACGGTAGATGTAATTGTAAAATAATATTAAGATTGATCGATAGACGCTATCAATAGCATGATTATTATACTTTTGGTTTACACAGACATCGGTATATTGAGCAGAGAACTGGGTATTTATTTAAAATTATTTTTAGCAAAAGAAAATTTTATCAATATTTATAAAACATAAAAGTTATTACTCATTAGTTAAAAATACCTTTAGAAATGATGTATACTATTTTATACACAATATTAATAGGTAACCAAAAATATTGCAATATTGGTGGTTCGCCATGTGTGATTCTGGTCCAATATAAATTGTAAGCTTATATAGATCAACTTTAAAATTAAGTTCGGTCAACAAATTTTGACTTAATTATTGTTTGTAATATGTTAAAATACATAAGTATATTCTGAAAGAAGAGTGAAAACGTAATTTTGGCGAGTTATGACTACGTATCAGTATGTAGCGCATATTCCTAATATATACTTAACTCATATATTTCAAAGTACCATGTATTTTGAATTTGGTTCATCCAATTATTTATTAATTAAATTATTATTTAATTATAATATAATATTATATATTATAATATAATAATTATAATTTATTATATTTCAATCAAATTATTGTGTGAATCCAGATTAAGCTTAAAAATTATAAATGACCTTTATCTAATATTTTTATATACTTTACTTATATATAATTTATATATTTTTTTTTAGAAATTTTAATTTTAAAATTAATTATATTCATTTAAATTAATGGGATTTATAAAAAGATATTTCTTTTAGAAATTTCGGAAAAATACAACACTACGACATAGATAATAATTTTGTCTATATATTTATAATATAATAAATAAATATATAATATTTATAATAGTCACAGATATTTTTACTCACTAGATAGCGAAAAGTGGTATAATAGTATATCAGTATTCGCCATAATATTCTAACATAGCAATGTTTACAAATAATAATTAACAATTGTAAATTATAATTTTATTATTGATAACAATTATTAGTTGAACGGCATAAGTACAATTATGATTTTTACATATTCGAATCACTTTTTGAATTGAACTTTTAACTTAAACAACTTTTTTACTAAAAGACTTATAAACCTGAAATTTTATGACATCTCTAAATTTTTATTTTAATTAAGTATGCTAAATTTGAGAAACAAATCTTTTCTATGATGGAAGAGTTGAATTAACACCTACAAAAGACTGTATAGGTATACAATTGTATCTTCATATATCAACTTATGAAAAAGTGAATATTCGAACCAGTTGTTTGTTGATTTGAACAACCATGAACCGAACATGAAAATACCATTTTAGTAGTTTATATACCTAACTATATACTAACTAATTAACTATATACTTTATACCTATATATTATAGGTATATATATATATATATAATAATAATTACATTAATATAATAACAATATTCACACAATAAAAATACTTAAAATAAAATTCAAATATCATTGAATTGAACGTTAAGACTGATATGACTTTTCAATAATAAAATGTAAACATTGCCATGTTGACAAATGGCCACCATTAGCACATTTTCTATAATGTTTATTATACCACCATTCACTATCTAGTTAGTACATATATCTGTGGTAATAGCTCAACTTATTGAAATATTTAAAATGACAAAGTTGTGATAAAAATTCTGAACATAAAGTTTGTATATTATTAATTGGTTAGACGGAGACAGAAAATATGGGTATCACCTATGTCTATACTTACAATCATGACAAAATAGATAGGTATGTCAGCAACATTGTGGTACGCACATCTCTGTGAAGTATCCCCACTTTTTACCATGTATTAAGTTCTCCGCCTCTCATTGGTAACATATATAAAGCATACATTTCCAAGCTATCACCACAGAATTGAACCGAAAACAGAGAACCTAATATATAGGAAAAAGTGGGGATGCGCATACCGGACTAAAATGTGTATTGTTGCTGACATACCTATCTATTTTGTCATGCTTACAATACAGTGTTTCTATTTAAAGAAAAAGTCATTTTATATATGAAATTATTTTTTTTTAACACTGTTCACCACTAATAAAAGTAAAACACATTACACAGTAATTTCTATTAATTGATTTGCCTATTTTACCATTTCACCTTAAATTTTAAATATAATAGAAAAATATATCCCAATATTAAATTATTACATTTGTACTTTGTAGTAGATGTTTTATATTATACATAGGTATAATATTAAATATATATAATAATATATAAAATATATCTAAGAATTTTTATTACATTTCACCAAATGATAATTTTTGTACTGGTTTTGTGTTTTATACTTTATACTTATAGCCACCATAAAAATAGTAAACAAAGTTATCTGTAATATATATTATATTATAATATAATATTATATCATTACAAAATAAAAATAAAATACAGTATACTCACTCAAATACTTCTATAGGCACATGTATGTCTTGAACATTGGATTTCAATTTATTTATTTCTTGTAAACCAGTTACTGCATTTTGTCTGCATAAATAATGAATAGTATAGGTACAAAGATATAACACTACCTATTTAGTAGCTGTTTGATATGCTATTTGTATTATTTTTAATATATTACTTGTACTACACACCTAAGTATCATAATAACTGTTAGTTTAATATTTGAATACCAACATTTTCAAAAATATATATCCTGTGTTAAAATATGATGTTAAAAGTTAGATTGCTATTTAAAAAAAGTAAAATAAAAATGACTCATATAAAAAATGTTAAAAATATTGATTTATTTTGTAAAAATGTATAGGTGGTACCTACCTAGATATCTATTTATTGAAATGATTGATTTCAAATTGAGTTTTAAAAACATATTCATTAATACAAAAAAATATTAGTGTTTCGGGTTAAAAGAATCACTCGATACATACATCAATATTTAGAAAAAATTATACAAACATTTTTTGATTTAAAACAGTCTGCCCTTGGGGTTGGAAATCACTGACTATAATGTGTATTTGTCGCATATTTTCTACAAACATTTCCAATTCAGTTTCTAAGTCTTCTAACGGTAGTGATGATGCCATTATTTTGTCGCTGTGCTGTAAACTTTCCAAGATTACACAATCGAATAGGTACCTACCTATAATTAATTATCCAAATAACATACAACTGTTTAAATTATTTAAGTACATAGGTACCTACTAAAAATATCAAATTGATACTCACCAAGATCTTACTACTTTTTAACAAACAGTCGAAATATCAATAGGTAATTTAACTGGATTCTACATCAGATTCTTTATTCAATTTTTTTACACGTTCTACCGTTTTAGCGTTAAACTTTATTTTGAGTACTATTGTAAATAAAAATGAATTGTAAAATGACTGAACAATATTATTGTAAAATTTGCATCATTATCCATAACACTTTGATAATTATTGGTAATCAGTAATCACATGATATTATTATTTTTTCATGGTATTGATAACGACGACCGCAGCAAATCGTCTCATCGCCGGAAAATGTTTTTGTCCGATCCATGACGTCACTGTAGTGTATAAATATGGTATAACCTATACACCCCTTTTGTGATAATACCACACAAAAACGATGACAATTATTAATAATGAATATGTTAATACGAATATATAATAAAAGTAGGTACCATTTGGATTGTAAAAATACATTTTGATATTATATTGATAATTGTTATTTAAGTTAAAAAAAACTTACATTTTTCTATAATATTATACACTATAATATTTTATATATTTTTATGAATTACCTGTATAGCCTAAATAGAGATGTTATAAATATACAACTTTTTTAAGTCAATATTTATTTTTTAATTGTCTAATAATATTTATTTAATCGTATAATACATCAATATTGGTTATGGTTAAGACATTTTAAGTTGTCTGGTTTTTTATTGTACAATTTTTGTACCAATTTATTGGAATTTTTTTTTTTTTTTTTTGACGAGGTAATAACTTAAATTATGTACCTACCGACCCATGAAAAATACCACAAATTATAAATGTATAATAATGTACAATACATACTATATAAAATTGAGCAATTTACTTTCAAAATATATTTTTAAAACAATAAAATGTATTTTATAGACTGTAATACGAACAATTATTGCTACAAATTACAATTATTATATCTTAAGTCTTTATTTAGGTATTATATTTATCTAAATAGGTACCTGCCGTATAACATTATTTTAAAAATCCGAGTAGGTACCTACCTAATTTAAAATTATAAAGGCTGGGCGCTAAAGAATTAAAAGTAATAATTAAGTTAAAAAGTTAAGTTAATTTTAATTAAGTTACTTAACACGTTATTTTTTTTTTTAAATTAACTTTTAACGTAATAAGTTACTTTTTTTTATTAAACTTAATGTGTTAACTTCAAGTTAACTTATACAAAAGTATCTAAATTAAGTTAAATTTTGGCCGAAGAATACAACGCAAATTTTTGAATGGGAACTACACTTTTAAGTACCTGTACAAAATTTTAGTAGGTACCTACAATATTAGCATGTACATAATCGGTAAGAATCGTGATCGGCACCACTCACGCACACGCCGCGACGTTGGCCGTTCACGAACTTACAATGTAAAATACTTTTAATATAGAATACCTCTACCTAGTATACACTAAAATACAGGTACCTAGAGCGGCTATATAGTTATGTACCTACCCGCGTATACCATTGTTAATTTTGTATTATCAATGTTTTCCAAAATAATAAATATTAAATAATAATAATGTTTTAAAAATAGTTAATATACCGAGTATAAATTGTTACCGAATATTTGTGTATTCACAGATGGACAGGTTCCATTTCTAACAAAAATTTTGAAATGTCTTTGTTGTTAAAATATAATGAAAATGTCTAATAAAAAATCAATTACATTTTGTCTCTATAATTTAATTAATATTAAATATATACTCACATAGACAAATAGATACCAACGGGATTATCTCATTTATATGGTACCTAAACAATATATGGTAACTTTCAACAATAATTTAGGCCATGACCACGGTTTAAAAAATATATAAGTATATTTTAAACCGTGGCCATGACTATTTTATTATTTACCATTTTTAACGACACGAAAGTGCGAAACTGATAAATATTACACAGTTGCATTAATAATATTTTATAGATGACAAGTTTTATTAAGACTATAGGTACTATAGATACTCATTTCCATATAATATAATATAACAATTTTAAATTTATAGTTATTTTTATATCCTTGTTGTCTGTATCCTAATTTGTAATGCATTTTTAAAATATTATTATTGAAAGTAAAAATTGTTTTCCATTGTTATGAAAACACTATAAGGTAATCAGAGTTTAAAAATTTATATACGTAATAGCACGGTTGAATAATGGGTACCTATTATTCATTTTCGTGGTTATCGGAGTAACGAACAGCGCTCGGCGTTGGGGCGACCGCGACATTGACAATCGTCCGTCTATACGATCAAAACACAAAAACATAGGAGTGGGAATACGGTAATAATGCGGCCGCCGGAGCGATATGAATCGTCGCCCGACATGTATGTAGACTACGGATTAATACGGAATAATTTGTATGTGTGTATATATAAGTGTATTTACTGTGTTCGTGTTCGTGACGCCTGCACATTTCTATAATTTCTATATTTCTATATTTATTTAATTTATTCTTTTATTATTGGTGTATGTTTTATTATAATAATATAGTAGATAAAAATTCAGTATCATATTCAGAGAAAATTTAATTAAAACAACTGGGAAGATCTGTTTAGTAAAATGAAAGATACACGCTTAAATATTCGGTATAGAACGTACCTATACGTTTTATTATTTTGTAATTTTCGGTTTTTGTAAAACATTAATTTTTTTATATTTTGGTTTAATAAATACCTTTTAAATTGATACATAATTATTATTGTTTTCTACGCTTTTCAAAAATGAATAGTTTTTAATCGTCCTCGGACTTCCAAAGCCCACGAGCCGCCACTGAAATACATAATATGTACTTCATATTTCTTTAATATACAGAATGTAAAAATTATTATATTAATATAACTTAATCCTTTTTAATTAATTGTGATGTCATAGACACGGAGCTGGCGTTATATTTTGCGAGGCCCAGGGCAATGGCAGAATAAAATTGATGAAATAAAAAATTATATACTTATTGAAACTAAGAATACATTTTCAGTCACTGGTTTACAACTAAAATGAGTTTTAAGTGAAAAATAGGGTAGATTTCAATCTTTATTATAATATTATTTAATAACAGTTTTACAAGTCACGAGTTTTTTCAAGTTAAAATAGAATAATAATTACTTAATACCTAATATTAAATGTATTAAATGAAAGTTAAAAATATTTTTTTCTTGATTTTTTGGAAGCGAACGTTTCTATTGAATTTTTCTAATTAATTATTTATTTTTTTATTTATTTATTATTAATTATGTATTTATTTCTAATTAAATACCTCGTGTTTGGTATTATTATTTACATGTAAGCAACAGGTGCGTGATCCGGTAGACCCTTCTATTCACTCGCTACAAAGCGGAATATTCGTCGAGTACCTAATTAAAAATACTATCTTAAACAATTTATCTTTCCTTTGTCGTGTTATCGATAGTAGGTAATAGTAATGTCATATCAGTTAACATTTATATTCGAAAAAGTACGAGAGAGACTTTTGTTGCGCAGTTAGTTGTCATACTCGTCGACAAGTGTGTTTCGTTCTTTTTCGCATATAAGACCAAAACTTTTGGATGGCAGTGTATACGAAACAGAATGACCGCCAATATGATCGGTCGAACGGTTTTTGTCAGGTGAAATTTTGGTTTTAACATATTGGGCACGCATACATATACGTATATTTTTGCTAACATAATGGAAAATAAACCATTCGATAATGTCTCTTTATCATATTATACATGGAAGGTTATTATTTTGTTTTTTTTTATTTTAGATATTGGCTTGTATTTTTTCTAATACCTATGCCATATATTATACCAATATTTATTATAACCAAATTGGCAACAGTTTTAACTACTGCGTAATGTACCTATGATATGAAAATGGACGGACGTAGAGATCCAGTGTGTGTATTTTCTAATCCTTCCCTCAAATTTTTTAGAATCCCAATAATAAATTGATATTCACAAATGTCAATAGCAGCTGATACCTATTAAATTCAAATCATAAATGTCATAATATGTTATTTCATATTTGTTATTTTATTGTATCAGGGTTCTTGTGTTTTTTTATTAAAAACTTCGTAAAATTAATTAAAACCCAAAATGTATAATATCATAATTTTTCTATTCTATATTAACACCATTCAAACTCCTATCTATATATTTTATTTTAACAATTTCCCAGGTCGTGTAGCCAATGTATTAGCTACCAAATAACAAATAGTGACCGTAGTTCAGCGTCTACATAAGAGTGTAAGACTCAAAAAAATCGTGTTTTACAACCTAAGTAATATATTTTTTTATAATTGTTATTGTAACTAGTAATAAATAGTAATCAAATCATACAATAAATACTTCAACAATATCTTACCAAAACCAAAAGCTAAGTAATGTTTAAATTATATAGATAATGGTACGTGTAACTATGGTACAATATAGGATCAAAGACCAAAGTGTACTTTAAAATTTAATGTTGAATATATACTAAATACAGTATACACCTATATTTTTATAGGTATTAATAATGTACCAGCTGTTATTTACCTGTATAATTTATATACACTATATAGGTTCTTATTAAGATGATGTCATACCTACAAATTTCCATTAAAAAACTTGTAATAGCATTTTTCATTTTTATTAACTTACAAACTTGTTAGAAACATGAAACAAAAACAAATTATAGCCAACAGTATTATATAGAGAACTACGTAGTTATAATACAATTACTGATATTTTTTTGATATACCTATTAAATTTAGAAGTTATTCCGGGTAATTAATTTTATAAACCTAGGAGCATGAACAATAGTGATGTTCTAGTATGGTTTACTAATTAATGAAAAATTAAAATTATGTTATAAAAGAAAAGTACTCGGAATTCAGAAGATTATATTATGTAAATATATTATATTTTTAAAATGAATATTATATAGCGCATTTGGTCGTATCTACTGAATATTCTAATATAATAATGCATTTTGTATTTAATATATATAAAAAAAATTTAAGGAAAGAGGCCTTTTTCTTGGTAATGGTTCAAATACATTTTTGTTTATAGACTCTTGAAATAGTAGAGACTAATGATGGTACACTAAAATATATTCCTAAATAATTGTTCATGTCCGTTTTAACTTCTTCATGCGCAATGGTATCATAAAATTAATTTTGGTTATTCGAGAAATCGTATGTAAAATATTATTCTTATATATTATTATAATTCTTTAAACAGTTATCAATTAATTATTACATAATAGATTTATGGTGATCTTAATGTTTCGATATAATCTCCACCCCCAACATATTTAAAGTTCAATTTACTTTTTATGGTTGGCTTTACAAATGAAAATTTTTATTTACAAACCTTTGAAAACAAACAGGGTAAAATAAAATGATAAATTCAAGTAGTTTATTGTACAGTTCACTTTTAGAATAAACTGTGTGACTTGTCTACCGTTCACGCCAGCCCGTGAAATATACTGATTTTTGTACTACACATTTAATCCATTTTTTTTTTTTTTTTTTAATAACCTTTTTTATTTTTGACATCAACATTATAATATATGGAAATATAAAATTATCTAATTTCATTAATATACTGGCTAATTTCGTACTACACATAATTTTAGGGACTGGTTCCCACGTTCAGTTTAACTGCACAGACTTATATAAATTATACACAACATATTTATGGTATGTTTTAGTGCAAATTTTTGTTTGTTTCAATTTCTCTCACTCAGTTGGTACATTTTGATCATGTTGTGATTAAATAATAAATAATAATAGGTAAATCAATAAGTGTAATTTGTTTTGTTTTAATGATAGAAACTAATTCAAATGAGAGTAAAAACATATTTCTTATTTTATTATGATTATATTTTAATTACAATACAATAATAATATACAAAAAGTTCTTTTCATTGTCAGAAAATAAGATATATTATATTATATTATATTATATTATATTATATTATATTATATTATATTATATTATATTATATTATATTATATTATATTATGTTATATTATATTATATTTTACACATACTATGGCGGCTGATACAGAGGACCTACACGGGATGAACAATTCATTAGCAATAAGAAAAAAAATGTTCATCAACTTATTTTTTATGCCGTCTTATCCTAACTTTTGTGAACGGGGGGAGGGCAGTTACTCCCATTGCCTTGTATATGTATAAATAAATTATTAATTATCCTTATTTATAAATTTGGTTAAAAAAAAAGAAAGGCTGCAAGAATTTCCAATACTAAGACCAAGACTAAAACCGAGACTTATTCAACAAGACCAATACCAAAACCAATACTACGATGGTCTTGGTCTTGCTTTGTACATTACTAAACATAAATATACATATCTAATTGCGATTTCCAAAAATAAACCTAATAATTCAACACTTAAATTGCACCTATATATTTATATACATCAATTATCAATTAAATTAAATTACTATAGTAACAAAATAATATAATGTATAGAATTAAATCAATATTATTCATAAATAATCATGTATTTTAATTTAGTGGTTAAATGATAACAAAATACACTAAAAACTTTGAAAAACATTTTAATATATATTACGTAAGACGTAAGTGTTAAGTTAATTATTAGATTATATCGATTATATTTAGAAAAGTTAAGTTTCTTTAAAATTTTTTTTAATGCAATTTAAATACTAATATGCCCGTATAGAATTATTTTTGTTAATAAAAACCGTTAATTATTTCAAAAAGTATTTTCTATTAGAAAAATTTTATTTATTTATTTTTAACATTTTATGATGTACCATAGTACTAAGTATTTACATAGTATTATTAACTTTTGGTTTTTGAATTTCAACCTAAAATTCCAGTTATATGAACTATTTCAAATCAGTTGGATTATTTTGTGAGAAAATACATTTATTATTAAAACTAACTATGTAGTTTCCATTAATAAGTATTTTTTTCATATATAATGAACACTACTGTGATAAGAACAATCATGTAATTACGGTAGCGGACCATGTGATAAATTAAATTATAATAATAATAATAATAATAATAATAATAATAATAATTTATATATACCTATCTATTAAATTGATCTATAAATATGTCAAGTGTCAATTTTCAGTTCTCATAAAATATTCTGCATCTGTATGTATATTAAAAATATTTTGATTAAGTATCTAACAATTACTACTGATCATAGTAACTATATAACTTGAGACTATAACTATAAGTTTTATATAACTATAAGACTTATGTCCGTATACAACTCTGTAGCTTTTATTAAATTCAAATAATTATAAACGCTAAAATTAATTTTAAAAATATCTTAATTTGAATCCGAAACTAAAAATAGAAGTTACCATCTCAAAATTAAAAGTCTATACTATTTATTTGATTTATTAATTTGAGTAAATCCGATAGTGTTAAAAATGATAAAACTGCCAAGATTATGATTTTTTCTTCTTATATTTTAGTTTTGAAGGTAATTTAGGCCCACATAATCGTCTCCACTCTTCTCTACTTTCTAATACCTGGGTTATGGACTCCAAGTAGTTGAAAACTTTTATTTCATCCATCGATCCATCTTAAAAACTACGAATTGAGGAATATACTGGTTTTATAATGATGTGCTATTATTAATGTCTGTATACATGTTTTCAATTAGATAGTATTGAATAACAGTTTTAGAATAAAGAGCTTCTTTGGTAGAAAATTGGTTTAAATTAATATTGTGAATAGGTGATTTTCTGATTTTTCCAGTAGTTCTTGTAATCGTAAAGTTACTTTTTATAACGAAAAATGTTTAACGTAAATGGAAAAGCTACAAATAAAGTTGTCATAGTTACAGATTTTTTGAATAATATTATTCCGAACTCAGAATCATCTTTATAATTCAAAATAACTTAATTTCAAATAATGATAATAATAATAATAAATTATCCTGTCTAAAGTACGAAGGCATGATGGGCCAAATTTCACTATCACTAAATGAATTTATTCGTTTTTATTTCCCGACGTATAACAGTATTTTACTGTCATTAATTTTAGTACATGTTTACTATATACTACCTATATTATATTAGTATATAGACAATATTATATTATGGTTTTGGTAAATTTTTTGTCTTCTAATGATCTTTATTAAATCCTTTCTAAAAAGTCCATTTAGTTCATTATTCGGTCTTATTAATTTGTATTATCCTGTTTAACAAATCTTTGCCTTAGGAAATTCTTCTTTCATATTCCTTGCGGTTTTGATGGCATTCTTGTCACTAATAAAACCACAATTTTATATAATTTTATTTCCATTTTTTTTTTTTTAAGCCTTTTGCAGTACAAAATAGCATTTGTTTACAGAAATTATACATACATTTTCAGCAGTTTATTTCTGCATTTAGATATCTGAAGCTCTTGATTTTTTCAAAACAGTCTCCCTATTTTTATCACTCTTCGTTAGTCTAATTGTTTGTCACTTTCTATTACCATATATTTAGTTTTCCATTTTCTGAATATTCCATATGAGTTATTTTGTTATTTGTATTTTCTACTTGTTCCTAGTATTACTAAATTATCTGCATACGCCAGATGCGCATGGATTTTTAATAAACTCCATTTACTTTTTCTTGTAGGTACTTTTCTAACCACTTCCTTTAAATCAAAATTAAAGACTGTATAGAGCATCTCCTTGATTTATACTTACCCAATTCTATCTAAGTATTCATATTCAAACTTAATTTTGAATCGTACACCTTCACTACATGCTTTATACGTTCTAATTATTTCCAATGGTACAACAAATAATTCCGAAATACAAATACAAAACCCCCGTTGTGAAATTATTTTTATTGAATTTTACGCTCGCTTAATATCCACAAAAATAAGTGATGTGGTTTATTAAACTCATAATATATTTCAATCTATCGTTTTAGCGGCTATTGTGAATACTGCTCAGTTTTTAATTTTATTATAGTGTGATACTAATTATTATGACAACATACGAAAAATGCATAGAGAATCAACTTAGCGTGAAAAAGAAAAAGTGATTATAAAATAATATAATTAGGAAAATAAATTTTTTACATAATGTATGGTACATGGTTACAGGGCTATCTATCATCCGGATTCATTAGTTGAAATAACAGGAAATGCATTAAATAATTTACCCGAACCGGTATGTTGGTCTTGGTCAGTATCAAATGTCGTTGACTGGGTACGCTATGGGTTGAAATTGCCACAATACATAGTAAGTATCCAATTTATACTAACATTTGAAATCTGATTATCACAACGTCCTATATATATTATTTATTAACACTTTAAAATAGGATCAATATAATTATAAGCAATCTGTATTCCTTTTTTTTTAAATTCTGATAATACATAGGTACATCCCTAGTATATAATTAAGAATAGATAAAAAAGGAACCTGTATATTTTAATTTTACAATTTTTGTATGTGTGTATGTGTGTTCCTAAACCTTCTGTCTCATTCATCAAATATTTATATATTCGATTAAATTTTATTTATTATTTTCATTTATTAATTCATGAAACAAAAATGAATTTTTACCGAGTAGGATAGAAGATATCATTTTAATATTTCTTTAAAATAAAATAAAACCCAAATCCACAAAAATTGTCTTTTTATTTTAAGCAAATACAAAATTTCGGAAACAATGTTTCCATCTTCAGTGCAAAACACAGACAGTATTTTGTGTTAATCTGTGTTTTGCACTGACGATGGAAACATTGTTTCCGAAGTACTGTATTTGCTTAAAATGAAAAGTTAATTTCTGTGCATTTGGGTTTTATTTTATTTTAAATAAATTATCCACAAGTACTCAAATTTAAATATTAATATTATTATCTCTTTTCTCAATTCAGCAACGCTTCGCGTTATGTAAACCGTATAAATATGAACTATTCATCTATTATGTATATTATCTAAAGTTAAAGATAGCAAAATTAACGGTACAATAACTAGCCAAAGTTAAGTTGACTCGATAAATTTTTTAATAGTTAGAGATAAATGTATTTTAATTACTATATGCAGTACTATAGTGCAGTATTATTATATGCAGTGTTGGTTCTAGGGAGGTAGTATGTCAGCTGACCCGCAGTTAATATTTGTTAATCTAATTTGGTATTTTTTTAAGCTTTAAATATATCTGCTTGAAAACTGATAAAAAAGACAAGACCTTTTGAGTATTTTTAAAGTATTTCAAATAAAAATAATAAGTTTCGTAGAATCATCGTACATTTTTCAAAATGCCAACAATAGTGTGAAAACTATCTTACATATATACACAATCCGCGATATATTTTGTAACTGTATTGACATATATAATATATGACATTTATAATATATTCCAATCAAATTACAGGTGATTTTCAAGGAAAACCATATTGATGGTAAAAAACTAATTTTACTTAACTGTCGGACGCTGCCTGGTTTATATATTACAGATTTTAATGATATCAAGGTAAAAATGATAGACTTTTATATGATCTTTTTATAGTAAAAAGTTGAAACAAATATGTAAACAAAGATTTATTTTCCACGTATACGCATTTCTAAAAGCAACGACGACGAATTTATCTCGTGCTCATTTTTGGATCAAGAAAGTTCTATTAATTTTTCATGTTTTTCCATGTTTGTAATGTCTTGTTAGAAGTACTCGATAAGTCTCATATTTCATGTAAATTTTAATCTATAATAAGATATATTATATCCTATAAATGCTGTGTTAGAAATTTAATTCATTTTATAATGATTTAGATATTTCTAATTCAATATTTAATATATTATTTTAAAAATATGATATAATTTTCCAAAATATTTTCCACCACTTTCGAACTTTTAATGAAATATATATAGAACATGTATTGAAATATCATTTATTTTTCAACAAAATTGCTTTGGCACGAAAGTGTATGGAGGCTTTTCCACAACGATTTAGCGGTGATTTTCAACATTTCCCCATTTTCACAAAAACTTTCCGGGGAAAATCCAATCGGGATAGTTAACTGTACTTAAAATAAGCAGAAAATCCCATGTATTTTTACAGCCAAAATCATGAACTCTAATCCGTCTCGTATATTTCTATTTCGTTATAAACACTATTCAATTTAAATGTAATAGTCAAAAATCCTATTCCGTGGGCCTATTTATGGTGATAAAATTTAAATGATAGTTTCAGTAAATCGGTAATTATTTAAACATGTATATTTTATTAATAATTAATTAATTAAAATAAATTATCAGATGAACACGTTAATTTTTTACTGATTAGACGTAAACGTGAAAAAATTAATTTTTTAAGCGAACGTTCCATACACTGTTTATATATAGGGTGTTTCTGAAATAAATATCCGAAATTCTTACACGTACTCAGTAGAGTGACCCAATGACGAAAGGTTTGACTTATTTTTTCTAGTTTTAAACTAAGTTTTTGAATTTTTATTCATTTTATTTTTATATAAATTTATAAAATATAATATATATAATTATATTCCCTTAAAAATTATCATACGATACGATATTCACAGCATTTCTCTTAATTTCCGACAATTGATAACATTTTAACGCTTAGTGTTGTCCGATGTAACCATGATGAAAAAAATTATGTGACATATCGATTCATATGGGACAATTTTAGGGAGTATAATGGAGTAATTTTTATTAATTATACAATATGTATTACAATATTTAAAGAATAAATGTAAAAAAACCCAAAATGCCAACATTCGATGGCATTGAGTGTTGTCAAAACTTTAAAAAAAATGAGTGAAAATGAGCAAAAATTATGTGATAACTCTTTTTAGTTGAGAATTTTGCACAGCATAACAAGGAATAGTTTATTAATTATTATTAAAGCTATAAGTCAAGAACTTCAATTTTTAAGATATCAAAAAACGACCAACGAGGTATTTCTTTGCATGAATCAGTGATATCAATTCACCTATTAGTATGATTTTAGTACGGAACACCCTGTATAGTGAATATATATATATATATATATATATATATATATATCCTGTATAGTGAATATATATATATAAATCAAGGGGTGGCCATATGGAAAAATATTTGAAACGCTAAAGGTTGACATACAGTGTCACCATAATATTAATCATTTACTATTGTATCTAAATTTTAATTGTGTTACATATCATAACATATCCGAAAAAAATATTGTGACGCTCGTAACAATATCATAACATTACAAAATTAAACTTACAATCTTGTACGACAAATATACATAACAGTATAATACTATAACACTATTAAATATTTAAATATCAATAATTAATATTATATATTTTTTATTATCATGTCATTAAAATATTAAATATTGTTATCATATACGCTATAATACGCTAAGGTTACAGAGTGGCTTCTATTGAATTTCTGTTGATTCATATTAAATTATATGCTAGTAAACACAGCCTCTCCTTATATTATACAGAGTATTTCTAAAATGAATGCCTTAAATTTATATTTATACTCAGTAGGGTGACCTAATGAAAGTTTTGAAATTTTTTTTCTAACTTTAAAAGTTACGTTTTTTTTAAATTATTTATAATATATTGAATATATTGATATATATTGATATAATTGTAAAAATAAATAGGTACACCTTGATATTTCTTGTGAAATACACACACGAATTGATATGTCACATCTTTTTTGGTCATTTTTGTCCATTTTTTAATAAAAAATACTCAGTATCGCCTGATGTCACCATGATGAAAAAAGTGATGCCAAATAACGAATCATATGAGAAATTTCCAAGAAATATAATGGATTTATTATTATTAATTATCATGAAATATTTATACATGTATTGCAATATTTTATGAATAAATATGAAAAATCCAAGTATTTTCATTTTAAAACCGTGCTCATTAGACGTTAATATATAAAATATACCATAATATTTTTTGCAAATTTCTCGTTTGATTCGATATGTCACCTAATATTTTCATCATGTCGACATCAGGTGACACTGAGCTTTAAAACGATAAATTGGACAAAATGATGTTGCATATCAATTCGTATGAGAATTTTATAGGAAATATCATGGTGCATTTATTTTTACATTTATCTAAAAATACAATAAAATTACAATTTAAATACTTGGTTTTTAAAGAAACAAAAAAAATTTCAAAACTATCGTCATTGTGTCACCACACTGACTATATGTATGAATTTATTGTAATAATTTTAGAAACACCCTGTATGCTTTAAGATATAAATTAATATGAAATATATTATATTATATAAATATTTATATTTTATATATTTTCGTCCCGACCGTATCTGTTTTTTTTATCATCCGTGGATAATAACATTATGATGTTTTTTTATTCTAACTTGTGCCACCGTACGCCATTTTCGTCGAAAGTGCATAGCAAAGAACGTGAGGCATCTGTATGGTTTGCCGCCGGACACCAACTGGAGCCACAGGCGCCGATGCGCCCGTGACGTGTACGGCCAGTATTACACGTATTTGGCCACTAAATGGCGGGAAACATGCGGCCGGATAGCGTACGTGTCACTGTTCGAATACATGTACGGCGTCGGCATGGTGAGCCGCCCGAAGGATCGGGCTTTGGTGGCCAGGCTGCCGGCCACCGAGTACCTGCGGGGTGGCCAGTGTAAGCACGAAAGCACGGCCGTGTTGCATTTTCAGCCGCAGACGTGCGCCGACGACGGGTCGCCCGGGCGGGTGGTCTCGGCCGACGGGCGACGACGGGCAGAGACGAAAAAGGCGTCCGCGTCGTCCGTTGGCGAAATTACAAAGCCATATGCGACGGGTAACGGTCGACAGCTGCAGACCGGCACGAAAATAGTCACGTCCGTCCCTACGATCACGCGGCCGAAAAAAACCTCGTAGGTACGCTCCAACGATTACGCAGGTCAACTGACGACGAACAAGAAGCGTGGGCGGCTAGCTGGCTACATTAGTGTGGAGGGAGCAAACCATATTGTGATCATGAAATCTGGCGGATTTATTATTTTCGTCTCCATATCACAGCTACGTATATTTTAAGCTTTTTATCGTGTTGAAGAAATCAATAAGAAACCCTTCTTTTTTAATTGAATAATTTTATTATAAGACTTAAAACGTTAGATATATGCCCGGTTGCATGAAAACGGTTCTGTAAACACTGTTGATACGATTAAGTAACGATTCTGTATATTATTACGACTTATAGAACAAATCGTGATTTATAAAAGTATATTGTAAATAGTATTCATTAACGAGGTTATAACCAGGGAGTCAAAATGGGTACACATTTTTCGGGTTTCAGGTTGCGGGCTTAATCCAGTTTATCATTGTTTTGGGGTTTTGGGTCCGTGGTTATAAAATGGTTATTATTTTTTTGATTCTGATTTTAAATCAGCTTACATTTTTTTCCGGGAGACAGGTTTTGAATTTAAAAACGATTTTATTTGAGATTAATTTTCTTTTAAGTTTCACCAAACGGGTTAATAAATAATAAAATAATATATAATATTTAATAAAATAAAAACATTTAACTCTATGATATTACTTTTATAAGAATATAATGTGTATCTAAATTATGTTAAATTTTGAACAAAGATTCATGACTACATATAAAAGAATATATATAATAATATAGAATGTACACAAAAATAGAAGTATCTATATAATACAGGCCAATTTTCGTCCCGGTTCAGTCCAACAATTTTTTTCTTAAGCCCTCTCCAAAAGCATTTGTCAAAAAAAAAATTTTAAAAAGTCAAAAAGTCACCTTAGCCAGAAACAAATTTAAAATGACATCATACTCTTTGTTTTCAAAGGGTTATGTTTAATTTATAGTTTATACCTACTTAACAAATACATTCTTATTGTTATTATTTTAAAAAAAAGTCTATGCCCTGCCTTTAAAAAGCCCAGTTTATCCCCAACTTATTTTTTGGAAATCGGATCGGTCCAAAAATTTGTACAAAAAAAGCATAGACATGGAAAAAATGATAAAAATTTAAAAAAAAGTTTTTTTCATAGTCCGTCTCGGCCTGTCCCGAAAAATCGTACGAATATGCCCAGGCCAGATCCAAGCAAAATTGTAAAGCTTTAAAAAAGAGCCATATCCGGCCTTTTCTTTTTTTCTAAAATCTGGCCCAGTCACTTTTCAGTAGCGACCGGGCTTTTTAAAGAGCTAGACCTGTCCGCTCTGGGCTTTACTTTATACATAGAATCTACCCACGCTTGTACCATTGCCATGTATTATCAATTATTTTTAATGTGTTCCAAAGAAATAAATATTAATCATTGAGTTTTAAAAATAATAATTACAGAATATAAAATGTGTATAGATATAGATCACTATTGTGGGAAACAATAAATTATAGCATATATAGGAGCAACTATTATATATATTATAATATAATATATATATATTTATATTGTAGAAAATAATAATAATAAATTCTTTGAGAATTAACCCTACACTGCATGATTTTTTGTAGGGTTAAGGTATATTTTATAAAAATATATTCATGCAATCAGGGCCGTCTGAAGAAATATTTATGGGTCCCCTCTCAAAAAATGCAGTTAATATGAAAAAAAAGGTAATAAAACCAAACCTTAAAAATGTAATGTACCTTTTTAAATGACTTTTTTAAATATTTTTTCTTCATTTAACATTTAAATAATCAGCAACCCTATATGCAAATTTGCAAAAAAAAAAAACGCATAAAAATCGGTGCAGCAGCTTTTGATTGAGTCGATTAATCTCGGATATACCAACACCCATTTTCTAATATATATAGATAAATAGATACCCCCTTTGGCTTATATATTTTCATAAGAAAATAACAAGTTAAGAGAGTAATGGGATTTATCCCCCCCATAAATGATACAGTTAAAAATCCAAGATAAGCAATTTGTAAAAACTCATTTAAGTATAGTAACATTTTTTAAACAATATTTTTGTAAAATGCGTAATTAATATAATAATTTGATATATAACATGATATGCTCAAGAAAAGTAATGTCCAAATTTATATTTCTACAAAATATTACATTGTATTTTTATTTTTTTATGCATTGTATACTATTTAATATATGATATACATATTAATATAGATACTACCTATACACCTTTAATGATTTATAAAAATTATTCATAGTCAAATACAAAAAATATATATCGTGAAACGATTAACATGAAGGATAGTTATAACAATGGTTATCAGTTTGGCAATGAGTTTGTTTTGGACGTTTATATTATAATATGTGGACGTACTTAAAGAAGCCCGGGTAGTACCAGTTGCTGTAATAATAAAAACACACCATTGTATTCTGTATAATTTAAATAATAATAATAATCGTATGAAATAATTTTCCTCAAAATAGTTGTGTAAAATAACCATGACGATTTTTTTTAGTGTAAACTAGCTACCCATGGACCTATTTTTGTTTCAGACTATACTTCTATTATAATTATTATGGTAACGTAGATACCACTTTTAGATGGTTTCTTGAAAACCAGTTCCAGTTTCATTGGAACTGACGACAATCGTTTGTATACGGGGTTATTTCTTCAATAATTATTCTTGAATTATATTGTAATTCTTTATCTATTAAAAATATGTTAGGTGTAGTTTAAAGGAATACACATATTTTAATATTGTTTATAACAATATTAAACGTATGAAAAGTGACACTTTACTGATAAATTTATAGATAAAGGAAGAATATTTTATAGATTTGCTACGAACAGATTATTTTAATTAACGAATTGAGGATTATGTGAAAAAAAAGTAGACACAGTGGTGCAACTAGCTCTAAAATCTTTAGGGGGGGGGGAGAGCGGCTTTACTCATAATATTGTCTAAAAAAAATGTAAATTAACAAAAAAAAGGTCGTTGAATTAACTTCCCCAAAATCAACTATTAAATAAAAACAATTGAATTTTTGTTATGCTATTTTGGGGGCTAAGCCCTTCCATAGTTGCGATTATGAATAGACGAGGCTCGAGATATATATATAATATATATGTATAATATACAATATTACAAGGCTGGGCATTAACGAGTTAAAAGTTAAAATTAAGTTACTTAACGCGTTACTTTTTTTTTTAATTAACTTTTAACAATAAGTTACTTTTTTATTAACCTTAACGTGTTAACTTCAAGTTAACTTATACAAAAATATCTAAATTAAGTTAAATTTTGCCCGAAAAAAACAATGCAAATTTTCAAATAAGAACTTTACTTTTTAGTACCTATACAATATTAACATGTACGTAATCGATAATTCTGATGCACCACTCATGCACACGCCGCGACGTTCGTTCACGAACTTACAATGTAAAATACTTTTAATATAGAATACCTCTACCTAGTATACACTAAAATACAGATACCTAGAGCGGCTATATAGTTATGTACCTACCCGCGTATACCATTGTTAATTTTGTATTATTAATGTTTTCCAAAATAATAAATATTAAATAATAATAATGTTTTAAAAATAGTTAATATACCGAGTATAAATTGTTACCGAATATTTGTTTATTTTCACAGATGGACAGGTTCCATTTCTAACAAAAATTTTGAAATATCTTTGTTGTTGAAATATAATGAAAATGTCTAATAAAAAATCAATTACATTTTGTCTCTATAATTTAATTAATATTAAATCTATACACATATAGTCACATAGATACAGGCTTATCTCATTTATATGGTACCTAAATAATATATGGTAACTTTCTACAATAATTTAGGCCACGACTATTTTATTATTTATCATTTTTAGCAACACGGAAGTGCGAAACTGATAAATATTATACAATTGCATGAATAATATTTCATAAATGGCAAGTTATGTTAAGACTATAGGTAGGTACTCATTTCCATATAATAGAATATAACTATTTTAAATTTATAGTTATTTTTATATCCTACATTTTTTTAGTAATGTCTTTTAATATTTGTATGAAAGGTGGTATAAAGGTTACACAAAAATCTATAACTTTTAAAAAAATTTATTGAAGATTTGAAATTTGTTTTATTTTTATCTAAAAATGCAATATAAAAAATAATGGTTTTATTTACAGTTTTTCCATATTGGGCTGAGCCCAGTCTTTTTAAATACATGGAAGCTGGTATTTATTTCTACCCAGTATAGAAAATATATTAAAGTGATGGGTACTGCTTATTTTAAACTACATTAGTGTGAATCAAACAATAATGTAGGTATCTTTACAGTTTTTTTTAAATTATTTTATTTTCTGATTTCTGATTTATATATGGATTTTAAAATGACATTTTGTACTTTCATTTTTACATGTATACACTTTTTCTGACAGAAGAAAACACCAGTGGTTTTTTTGAGCGTAAAGAGTAACTATCCTTTTTTACCTATTTACGATACCTAAATAGGTATATCGATTTTTTTTTCCTAATTAGGAAATTCAACTTTTAACTAAGTTAAGTTACTTTTTTTTTCAAAGTTAACGAAAAACATACTAGTAACTTTTAACATAACATAACTTATATTATTTTCAATTAACTTCTTAACTTAACGAGTTAAAAAATATCGTTAACTTGCCCAGCCTTGCAATAATATTATACATTTTGTATTACCTATAGATATATGTCAGTGATTGGAAAGATCGATATTTATATTTTGTGAACGACGCGCAAACTCCACTCGTTTCTGTAATAATATAAAACACAAGCTGAAAATATTCAAAATATTCATTATATTTGTTCTAAATATTTAATTACATTTTCAAATTCAAAGGTCCTTATTATTTTGTAGAAAATACATTTTGTTAGTAAAAAATCGGTACAAGTGTTGTATTAATCTTATTAATTATTAATGTATAATATATTGTATTATTTCTCAATACACATTAATGAATATGTCTCTGTTAAATTAAGTTGTCAATCCTTTTTATTAGACTACCCTATAGGGGTGTAAAATGTATTCTTTATTTTTTATATTATATAATTCTAAATCAAAACATTGATAGTTGAAACTGTCGTAAGTAATCATATTTAATTTTATATAATTATTGAATCCTAATTTATCCAATAACATGTTATCGGTGTGACCGTTCCATAGTACAATAATGGTTTTATTGTCATATTTTTTCAAATACCCGTCAATTAAGTACTCCTTTGGATAACGTCGGGTCATCTGTATAAAATTATCGAACAACTATGCTAGAAGGATGTTCCTTTGTTTGTTTTGGTTTCCGATTTGGTTTCAAAAATCCGATAGATTTCTTTTATAATTTTATGGCCCGCTCTAAATCCGTTTCATTTAATATTGTACTTTTTATTTTTCGTTAGAACTAAAGGCCTCCCTTTAAGTTTCATCATTTTAAATCGATATAAGCTGTTTGATATAGTACCCGAAATTGAAATTATATTGGTGTAGTCAAGCATAGAAAATCCAAAGTCTACGACAGTGAATTTGTAAGGGCCTCGTCTTGAATAATAATAATAGTTTGTCGTTAAAAATAAAATATAAATATGTTAGTTAATATATAAAATGTAGTTATATAAATATAAAGTTATAATAGATATATATATATAAATCATTAATAATACAGTTAGACGGGTCGGGAGCTTAAGGGGATAATACGCGCACCGGACACCAAAAGTACCTCACGCGCACCTTATGCGTACTTACAAACTATAGAAAAAAGGTAAATTAAATATGAAATATTAAGGGGAGTTTTGGTAATTAGTGTTGCTGTATAATAATTCAATAAAAGACAAAAAAAGGATAATAAATCTCAGCAACACAGAAAAAAGTAGAAAAACAATAAAATAATACAAATTTGCTTGTTTGACACAACGAATAAATAAATAGCTCTTCTGGCTCAACAGTAAAAATATGTATGTCCTAGTCTGATTAATAATTCACGCTCAAAAATCATTATATAAACAAATAAATAAATAATAATAAAGACTCGCAATTTTGTGGAGCGCCACAACTGGCCAGCTGCAACTGCCTAAAACCTATATAACTATTTAACACACACAAAATATAATACAAATAATATAATTGGTAACGATGAAGTAACAATATGAAGAATATTATCAATAAAAATATTATGTAAATTATTTATGCAGCTATTCGAGCTGTTACCCGGGTATATAGGTATAATTATATTAGTACGCGATTCACGCAGTACAGATATAAATATAGATATAGTACACAATTATTAGAGCCGGTATATAAAAATACGAAATTGACTATTAGAGTTGAAACTACAACAACAATAAAAAACACTTTTGATGAACAATACCCAGTACAATATTTTGCGAAAAAACGGTATTAAGACGACAACACCGGACGATGACAACAACGGGTGTGTCACGTAAATCGTATACAATAATATAGTTAATAAAATAAGATACCACGTGCGTGTGTGATTTTGACCGGCCGATACGTTGGTATAATTATCGGTAGGTAATTAATTATTATGAATTAAATTATTATATTCCATTTCACACCGCAACAATAGTAATAAAATAATAAAACAATCTCATGTTTTTTTTTATTGTTTATCTACTTTTTATATATTCAATTTTATTATCAATTATATTTCAGTCTAGACAAAAAAAAATTACATTATTTTTAAGGATTCTATGGTCTTTTCTACTTTTGTTGGTAGTATTATTTTCATTACCATGTGCACAGGTTACTTCATATGGCCGGCCATGGCCCCAACCAATTATTACGGCTAAACATATTCTATTTGTTTTTTTCTTTTATATTATACTTTATCTCCTACATAAATTTGGACTAGGTTCATTAATTGATTGTAATATTTTTTATTAGCTACTTTTTTTTATAATAAAGTTATCTCTTATTTTTTATATGTATTTCACATTACGCATGTAAAGGTCAAATAGGTACAAATAGTTATCATAATTATATTGTGGCTAGGGCTCTCTAATATGAGTAGATAAAATATTTGGTTTTCTCCCAAAAAAAATTTCGTAAGGTATAAATAAAGATGTATGAACTATTTTACTATAGCAAAACATTTCATAACAAAGAAACAAAGAAGAGTGTCCCAGATTGTTATCTTTGTCACTACTCAAATAATTATTCAAAGTTTTATGCAATCGTTCTAAAAATCCATTTATTTGTGGATTCTACGGAGTAGTCTTAAATTTTTCTATTTCTAGAAATGTATACATTTTCTTGACAAGTTCAGAAAGAAAGTTTGTCCCACAATCAATTACATTGACGTCGGTATACTGTAAATGCATATCAAACATTCCACGAATGCTTGTGTTACCGTTTCGGAGTCTATAGTGACTAATGCATAACGCGATAACTCATCTTATATTGTTAATATATATTATGTATATATCTAGCGAAGTTTATGGAAATAGTTTTACAATATCTTTTTAAAAAGTTTCGTGACAGTGGCTGTAATTAATAAAGGGGTTGTTTTATTTTTTAACAAATCTTACAATTTTTTATATATTTTATTATGTTGTTATGTATTTTTTCAAAATTTTCCATTGATAATAAAGTTTAAGTCATTTTATAGTCCGTGATAAGGCCGAATATCCTCCTAAAGGCGTGTTGTGATATTCATTAATTATTTTTGGTTTTCTCCGATACTAAATGATTGTTCTTTATACATTTTTATAGAAAGATTCATATTTTTAAATACATAACGAAACATTGTGCATATACATGCGTATGGAGTTAAGGCCCCTTCTAGTTGAGAAATTGAAAATCGATTGATGTTATTATTGATACAACTAGGTGGTACCTTTTTCTGCACGATAAGTTTTCTGTAAATTATAAATTATTTTCATTTGTTTTTTCTTGCTTTATAGTAATAAATTGATTATTATTATCGAATATAATTTTAAATTAATTTTGTTATTAGTTATTATTTTCAGTATTCTTTGATGCGTAATAATTAAATGATTATAAATAGGTCATATTAAATGTTAATTTGGGTCAGCGTTTTTAATGCTGTTATCATTTCTAGTTAAAAATAGGTTTTTCTTCTACTTTTTAAATAAATCGTAATAACTAATTTTGCTTATTGTTATTTAAATGTTTTTATAGAGCTTTTAGTAATTTAATTATATTATGATGTGTACTTTGTTCGATTAATGAGTTTTGTGAATTATTATCTTCGATAAAATATCTATCTTTTTATACAGTTCCCAATTTATATTACTGGTTGATAATTAATCAATTACGAAAGGTTATTCGGAAATATTAATAATGTTACTTAATATTTTATTATTTTTAACTGGATTTCGGCTGTTCATAATTATTACATTGTCGTTTATTTCTTGGTTTTTAATAGTTAGATATATATTCGTAATTTATGAATCCATCAGTATTAATTAAAAGTACGCAGTTACTTCACGCTGGTTTAATAAATAGTTGTATACAAACTTCTTTAATTTTTTCTGGAATAATTAATACTACTTTATTTAAATCAATTACAGCTTTGTTTTCTTGTAAAAAGCTTAATCCGAGTATACCTGACTCATTTATAGGAAAATAATCAAAAACAACATACAATTTCCCAAAAAAAATGGCTTGGTCTATTTTTAAATTAATACAGTAGGTACCGATAGTGTTTACAGTATTTTTTGGACTCATACTTTTAATATTTCGTTAATTTTTTTAGTTCACTAAGTATTCATATCTTTTAAATGCTGAGAATTTAATTATATTCGTTTCTATTTCATTATCAATAATAAATTGAGTTTTAATTTTTTCGAAATTATTAGAAAAACATATTATATGTGCTCCTTTTATTGGTATAATTACGCATAGGTACATTATTATCATTTTTAATTTTTACTACTAATCTATCATTGTTTGAACTTGAGCTTTCACATTGGTCTTTTTTCTTATTTTCGTTAAAAAAATACTTTTTCTACATTATCGAACGCTATGATTTTGTTTTTTTTTTTTTACAGTATTGACTGAATTTAACGTTATTAACGGAATATTCTTTTTTAATATTTATATTATTTTCACGATTATAATAATTATATGGACTACGATAACCTGGAAGTTTTTGTGCACTTGTTGTGTTCTTGCTGGACTCCTTTCTATTGTTTTTCAAAAATACCTACAAACAGGAATTTTTCCCTCTGGCCTTAAACTCAGCTCGATCACTCCTATTCTCAAATCAGGTAACCCAAGCAATGTTATAAACTATCGTCCTATTTCAATACTCCCTCACCTATCTAAAATATTCGAAACCTTGGTTCTCAATTAAATTCGTCCACCCCTTAACAATCTTCTCATCGAGGAACAACATGGGTTTTGGCCTGGTCGCTATATTTACCACCTATATTTATAATTCCCTTCGTATGCACAGTCAAGTAGACATGATCTACATGGATTTTACTAAAGCGTTTGACAGAGTCGATCACTCATTACTTATAAATTCTCTTGACCTCCTTGGTGTTAGTAATCCCCTTCTTTCTTAGTTACGTTCCTATCTTACTGATCGTCTTCAATTCGTCTCAATCCATGGCTCTTCGTCGAAAGTTTTTTCTCCTTCCTCTGGTGTTCCTCAAGGTGCAGTCCTGTCACCATTACTTTTTGCTCTTTTTATAAATTCTGGTACCTCTGTCCTTCTCAATGCTAAACTTCTCATTTTTGCTGATGATATGAAACTATATCTCCAAATAAACTCCTTCTCTGACTGCTTTCTGTTGTAGGATGATCTTGACCGACTGGTAACCTGGGGTGAATCTCTCGGCCTGTCTCTCAATATCCAGAAATGCTCAGTTATGAATTTTTCCCGTCTCCACTCCTCTATCACTTTTCCTTATTCCATTAATGCTATTCCAATTAAACCACCGGTAACTCCATTTGTAACCTTGGGTTCACTCTCACAAAAAATCTCTGCCCTTTGCTTCATATTGAAGTAGCCTACTGCAAAGCACTTAAACTCCTCGGCTTCGTTAGTCGTATATCCCAAGATTTTCACTTTCAAACTTCACTTAAATCCATTTATTGTTCACTTATTCGCCCCATTCTTGAGTACGGCTCTGTCCTCTGGGATCCCAATACATCTGTTGCTAGCGACATGATCGAGCGGATCCAGAGAAAATTCCTTCGCATGGTCGCTTTCCGACTCAACATTCCTTGTGCCCCTCATGATTATACTCCCGTCTTGACTGCGTTAGGCCTATCTAGCCTTGCAAATCGAAGGCATCAGGCAAATCTTCTATTCCTTTCCAAACTCTTGTCTAATCAAATTGATTCCCCTTCTCTACTTTCAGTTATAAATTTCGGTATCCCTTCACATCACACTCGATCTTGTGCTCCCTTTCAGATTCCTCACTTAACATCCAATTTTCTTTTAAATGCACCCATGGTACGCCTTCCTCGCTCTTCAAATATCGATCTTGATTTCTCACTATTTTATTAATTGTACATTAGTCATTTCTATTTATGTAATATTTTAAATTTATTTCCTCCTTTTATTGTCTGCATTATATACCATATCATTTTAATTTTTATTGTTATTAAATATTGTTAAATTGGACTTTGTTCGTCATGATAATAAAATAAAATAAAAATATATTCCAGGTAAATTAAACTATAGCATACCTACTGTGTTTTCCATAGTATTAGTATGATATTTTGGTTGATAAGTAGGTACACATTTTAAAATCATTGTCAGTAAGTTTTTCATGTAAGTATCTAATGTAGGTGGTATGTACTTATATCTATTGTGCAAATAAACTAGGTATTTCAATATTATATTACATACAAATTAGAAATTATATTAATTAGGTAATGAGACTATTTGTAATATTTAATATGCTTGTTATTCAATTTTCAGGAAAATTAAAAAAATATAGATAGGTATTGGATATATTGGATATATTGGTTGGTATGGATACCTACCTATATATTAAGTACTGTGTTTAAATAAATATTAGATAAGTACATAATTGTCCAAACATTTAAAATAATTATTTTGCAAAGGAAGATTGAGCATAAAGGTAGGATTATTTGAATAAGAATAATAATAATAATAATAATAATAATAATAATAATAATAATAATAATAATGTTTTCCATAATGTAGAAAAAGTTTTCAATGTTTTTCTTTTTGGAAACAATTAAACAGGGCTTGAAACCGTAAAAAATATTTTGGTTTTGATTTCGATTTCGATTACCGGTTTTACATTTTTTTTTGAATTTAATTTCGATTTGAAATACCAGTTTCAAAAAATTTAGTTTTCGGTTTTACTTTAAATACCAGTATTTTATATTTTTGATTTTAAATAACGTAGTTTTAATTTTTACTTTCACACCGATTTTTTTTTTTGTTTTTATTTTATTCATTAGATTTTGATTTAATTTATGTTTAGATAATCTTGATTTTTGTTATGTAGTCTTTATTTTGTTTCCAATGGTGTGAAAATGTTTATATACCTACGCTCTGTGGATCATGATTATAGTTACCTACCTACTGGCTACTTAATATTATAGAAATTATATTATAATATTTCTTATCTTGATCTGATATTATAGTATTCATTGATTTTTAATTTTTTTTAAGCACATATTATAGGTAGCGGGTACTATATTCCAATTAGAAGGCTTTAAATCATTCTTTCAATAACATCGAATGCAAATCATGTGTTTGGGTAAAGTTACTTATTACCATAGCTTAAAAGTTGAAAGTACCTACCAAGTATATGTATATATTTATTTATACTTAAGTATATATTTTGGAAAATTTTTATTCTATCGGTGTGGGTGCCCAAGCCCAATACAACTTGTTTTTCTCTATTATTAACAGGACATCGATAGCCCTATTTTTAAGAGGTTCTGTATAGGTAATTTTTTAGATATTTTAAGAAACAGAAAAATCTAACAATTAATAATTTGTTATAAATTATTTTAATATAATTTAATAGTAATTAAAAAATAGACCTATGACTGTTCAATTTTTTTGTTATTTAATCATGATAATTATTTAAAAATACGTTTACGTAAAACAAACAAAATGGCTTTTTAAAATAATAACACCTATTATATAATTTATAGATAACAACGTTTTAGAAATTACTTCTTTGAGGTTTTATAATTTTCTAAATATTAAACTCGTTATTAAAGGTACTGTTTCACAATTTAAAACATAAAAATTTTAATTTTAATTTTGTTCTCGTGGTATTTACATATAACCACAGCGAGGCTATATACATAGGTAATAATTAGGTAATAAATAGGATTATAATCAATGGTAATAGATACTTTTCGGTTATCATACTTCTCCCAGCCATTTCCCCCCAAAATACCTACATTTTAATACTTGACACTTGAACCGTATTTAATTTAACCTATTAAATAAAATATTATAATATTCCATTTTATTTTCCCGTTTGAAAACCACGTGCTTATCTGTTTTCAAAATGTATATTATTGTTATCGTCGGTCGTCGAGTATATTATATTTTATTCTGTGATTCTACGTACCTATTTCGTTTAAATTCCGGTCTCCGAATAACATAATATCATGCACACTGCACGATGCAACGCGCACATGACAACGATGGCGATTGTGATAATCTGGTGGTGATTTTTAATAATAATAATAGGTATTTTTGGAGGTAAAAGCAACTTTTATAGGTATGTCATATATGTAGGTAATAATCACATATTATTATAATCATTATAAAAAATACCTTATAATGGTTGTAATAATATTATGATTATTAAATATATAAGTTGTACATATACATTGCATATTATGTAAATATTCAGTGAACATTTATATTTTATTATATTATAAGTAAAAACCGTTGTTATTATAAATTTATTATAATTTATATAAATATATAAAGAATACAATAACCAATAATAGGTAGGTTAACAAAGATATGTAGTTAATATGGTACAATTTTGTTGCTGCCCCGGTTGTACAACCAAATACGTCCGTGCCTTATACTCATATCGTAGGTACCTATATAGGTAACTCCATAATGGGATAGTTTTTTTACAACCATTATTAATTTTTTTGTTTTATTTTTATTTTTGAGAAGAAGTATGGTTAACAGTTAAATTATTATTTGAGTCATGACTCAATATTAAACTATATTTCGTAAAATAAATTGAACATTAATTCGAAACAGTGTCGAAATAGAAATAGACGATTTGATTCACTGGATAAAGATAAGTAGTACGTTCGTGGATGCCTTTATATAGCTTAGTGTAGATAATATCTAGATTATTGATATTATAATATATTATATTATATTATATTATAATGTATAAATAAATTAAATAGATAATTATATAATATACCTACCTATATTATCTATATAGATATTCATTATATTATATACTGTATTATTATGTAAATAATATTTTTTGTTAGTACCTACCTAGTTAAAAAAAAATTATAGTTTTGAATTGAATTGTGGAAATGTGCGAGAAAATTATGAAATATCGCAGAGCGGTGGTGGTAAGAATTGTGTGTGATGTGAATATATAATAACCCTATAACCATATTATACTGGCGAGATATTTATAGTCGGAAATATCAATGGCTTCATATAGCTGTTGATAAAATGTTCCACGTAATTAAAAATAGTACTGTAATTTGTAAGGCCTCTCCCATTCATAGGCGCACATAGGGGGTGCTAAGGGGGGCTTAGCACCCCCAGGGTTCAAATTAGCACTCCCGGTTTCCCTGAGTAATTAATTTCAATATTTCACCAATCATTTGTAAATTATTGGAGTTTACTGGTTCGGATAAAATGTTTTTTTTTTTTCCATTACGATAAAAACAGTATTGTGTAACTGTACGTTTCAGTTTTTGTAATTCGTATATAAACATTAAACAGCAATCACACTGAAAATCATATTATCTTACTTTATGTTCTTATCATAAACTGTTGGCTACGAAATTATGTTCAATTTATAACTGATATTTTTACTTGTAAAATTTCATTTAAGCTAAATAATATTTTTGACTTTATACTAGGTATTAATTTTTTTATATAGGTAAGTATAATTAATTAAATAAGTTTTGTTTTATTATATTTGTATAAAAATTTAAAATTATTGTAATGTGGTTTATTGTAGAACCGTAGGGGGGTGGGGGGCAAGGGCCCACATGGACCATAAATTATTCTAGCACCCCCTAAATTCACACCCAATGTGTGCCTATGATTGTTATATTATTGATAGTACATATAATGTATATATATATATGGATAATTTAAAAATTAGCTGTACATTCGGTATAATGTTAGATATAGTTATTGTGGCAGTTGAGCTACGCGACCCGTTGCCGTTGTACGTTCTTTATAATATACCTACACATTTTTATATTATATATTCTTATTTATAATTTATATGTCTGATTCTGATATAACCTATTCCATTCAACAATATCATAAAAATTGCCTATACAAAACCACTCGAAAATTGGGGGTATAACGTCCCCTTAAGCGGGACTAGTAGGTAATTCATAACAATAAAAACTAATTATAAATTTTGTACGACGTAGGTATTAAATTTAATTTTTTGCCTTTCAGATACCTCTCCCAAAATAAAAAAAAAATAAACAACATTAACGACGGGAAATGCGACATGAACCAGCACTAATATAGAACACTTGAATATGATAGAAAAAAGTTCGAATTTCGATGTGGGAGGTTGTCATATAGTTGATTCCCCTATTTTAAATGTCAATGACTTTGGAACAACTTAAGCACAATTTATGGATCTAAAATCACAAAATGCACAAATGTATGAAATTATTTTAGAGGAAAATGGAACTAAAAAAGAATAATATCGTAATATCATACTATTGTGAATTGTGTATAAATATTAAATTAAACACGATTCAAAACCACACATAATATAACAGTAAAACTTATCAATAATCTTAGTTCACAAATTCGAAATAATGCATAGGTACTCCAATAATCGTTGATATTCAAGAAAATAGATACTATAAAGATTATTATAAAGGTATATTATCTAAAATTAAAATACGCATTATTTTTGTAATTCAGTAAAACTTATCACAGAATTGAAGTAATCGGTCTTGATAAGAAAAATGTTTTGAAATTATATAATTACGTATTTGAATACTAAATTAACAAGTTAAAAATTGTAAAATCTTATTGGTTTCAAATAATTGCAAACAATTGGCACAGATTTAGAGCCGATCGGATAATTTTGGAGCAATTACCCCTCTACCAATGCAGTTGTTATGTATAAAAATTTGATTACAAATAGTTGCAAATCAGTTGCAAACTATTGAAACAATTTTGAAGTCAATCGAAAAAAGACCTATTACGATACCTAAACAATTATACACTAGTATAATATAATATAATAAATTCGATTTTTGAATTTAATTATGTTGTTAAAATAACATTTGATAAAAGTTGGAAGATGAAAATATCGCCGTGAAATTCATATATTATATAATTTTATTGTATTTGATATATTTAGGTATTATTCTATCTATTTAAAAAGCTATCGACTAGAGAGCGAATACAAAAATAAATGCATTTGATTTTTTTAATTTTCGAACCATTTTATCAGCCCACCCATTCACATTAACGTTTTTTCGATATATATCTGGCCCTCTGGGGGTAATTGTCCGCAAAATTTGAAAATTAGTCCACAAAAATATTCATGTAAAATTTTTTTAAATTTTGCATATGTACATGCTGGCGAAATGGTGGTATTTTTCGCGTCATTAAAAACTGACTTCGGCCTCGTCTGTTCAATTTTCGGAAGTTGCCCCGTTTTTCAATCGAATTTATTCGCTAGATAACATGAGTTATTCGACAGAAGTTTTTAATTAAATTAAAAAATCAAGACATTTAAACGATGATAAATTAGTTACATAATATCACACCAAGATAAATAATAAAATATGATAGAATAAATTGAATAAAAACATTAAAAAATTGACGCACGTCCCCCGATATACTAAAGGTACCTACTTTAAGAAAAGTAATTTAAAAGTATGAAACAAAATGTATTTATCAATATAAATGTGAACCACTGCAACTAATAATTAATATATTGCGTAGTTTTCTTATAAATTAAATTGGGATTTAGAAAGTATTGGAGACTGCAGTAATATACTTAACCTATGTATAGTACGTAGGTATATACCTATATATTATACAGATACCATAATATATTATAAATCAAAGGCAACTGCAGGATCTTGTTGAAGGGGCGTGGACTCTATGCCCCCTTGAACTATCTCTGATGTATAGCACAGAATCCGTGGGCTTTACAAAAACTGGAAATTTCCCTTATCATATTTTTTTACAGGTAGCGGAGTATATGGGCATAATTTATTAATTATCATTAAAAATTGTGTAAAGACAGTTTTAAAAATTGGTTTACATCCGACATCTATTGTTTGTGATTAAGAAACACAAAATCGTAGTACCTATGTTTAATTTACTTGGCGGAACTGAAAACAATGCATTGTACCTTCTTATTTTTTTTTTAATTTAATGTTAATAATAAGTATCTACATTTTTTTCAATACAAAAAAAGTTAAGTAAAGTATTTAATAGTTTATTTGTTTATTTAATTGTTTAACATTCTATGTATTTATTGTTTTGTACATTTTAATAATTTGTTTTAATTTATATATTGTGTAGTGAGAATAAAAAAATACAGTACCTAGTAAGTCAATTTAGTATTTATATATGAAGTCAATATTGAATATATAATAGAAATCGTAAAGAATGTAAAGGCAAAAACTATCAATATTGAAAAAAATCAATGTTTAAAAAACAATATTGTAAACGCAAGTACATTTTTACCTGAGCTTAAAAATACATATGCCTATAAGTATTTTCGTAATTTTAAATTTAAATAGTTATTGTTTAATGCCAACCTACGATGTTAAAAATAAGTACCTATACATTTAAATGTATTTAGATTAAGTAATTAAGTAAAATTTAAAACTGTCCTCTGAAAAAAATACGTATTTATTCTAACAATCCTATCCTATACAAACGTACGGTATAGCCGGTATAGGATAGGTAAATATGTGCCGTGTGTGTTGTTACTTATAAAACGCAACCGCAAATTATTATAATAAAAATAATAATATTGTCAATAAATTACGAAAATGATTTCCAACAATAAATTCAATATTGTTATTCGTATTCAAATACCGTTGGTGGTGGCCGTTCGCGGAGGGTAGTGTCTGGAGACGAGATAACGAAAACAGGTTTATTACCGTTCCGTGGTGACAAATAAACCGACTGCCCGTCGAAATATGGGTCGGAGGCAGTTGACCGAATATAATATATATTATATTAAGAGTATCGGTTGAAAAATGGTCGTGTCGAATCTGTCACCAACTTGGAAATATTTAAAAACGATATGAAAATAGTTTTTATTTGTTTGATAGGTAACACCTATATCACAGAATAATACATATATATATATATATATATATATATATATGACTATATTATTATGTATGAAATGTGAACGTGGTGAATATAAAACTAACAGAAAACAGAAATCATACATTGTATCCTTATTCTGTGCATTTGAATTCGTATTTTATTTTATTGTCAATGTATGTATTGATTTATCAGTGGCGGCTCGTGCATAATATGTGCGATGGTGTGCGGTCGCACCTCACACCAGAAATGAAGAAGTGCCTAGTAGAAAGAAAATAAATAAATATTTCATTTATACCTATTTATTATGAAATATCTTTGTTAATTAACACCAAGATATTCGATTTTTGAATATCTTCGAAGACCGTGACTAATTTAGCCATGTTTATAAATTATAATAGGTACCTACCTAATTTATTATTATATTCGATTTCTATCTAAATAGTCTGTACCGTCGCGATGTGATTGTGCGGGAAACTGCGGTCTGCGAGACGGTAACGTTGGCGTGCGGCGTGTGCTACACCGTGGATCGCACATAAATGTACAGGTTTTCCATTAGGTATACCCAAATACTATAAATGAGAATACGGGAAACTCAATGATATCAACCGATGACATAGCGATCAATTTCACTGGTGGTTGCCTATATAAAATCGTTTAATCTATGTTTATTATGGATTAATTCGAATTTACATAAAAAATGAAAATAGAATAATATAAGGACAAATAATAATAAAGACTACTTTTAGTTATTTACAATTTACATAATTATTTCATC